>JAQFYZ010000477.1:0-41690 GCA_034695085.1 Cylindroiulus punctatus
TGGTCTAAGGCGCCAGATTTAAGCTCTGGTTCTCATCCGAGAGCGTGGGTTCGAACCCCACTCCTGACAGTTTTTTTATGTTTAACGAATTATATTTTTATTTTAGTATTTGATTTTCATTTAAATGATAGGAATATTGTAGCATAGTCAGGGTGGCCGAGTGGTCTAAGGCGCCAGATTTAAGCTCTGGTTCTCATCCCAGAGCGTGTGTTCGAACCCCACTCCTGACAGGGTTTTTTATGTTTAATGAATTACGTTTTTATTTCATTATTTGATTTTCATTTTAATGAGAGGGGTATTGTAACGTAGTCAGGGTGGCCGAGTGGTCTAAGGCGCCAGATTTAAGCTCTGGTTCTCATCCGAGATCGTGGGTTCGAACCCCACTCCTGACAGACTTTTAGCTAGTATATAATTTAACCTGATTTTCTTTTTTGATTGAAATTTATATAATTTAATGAACACGCATACATAGGCAATCACTGTTAGCAACCATGTTTGCACGGTTTGCCCTCTTTTAGGGGCATCGAGCAATAAAAATAATGCTATCAAAAAAATCGAAAATTACTCGTTTTGGAAGAAAGAACTTGTTGGTGACGCCTGTTTCATTATCTTTAATTTGTATATATTTCTTATAATAGAAATTTAAGTATATTGCTTTTACATATTTTTTATCGTAACTTACACTAATATGCTGAACGCTTCCTTAAAAACTGAGCTAGTTTCACTAAGCAATTTTCGGTAACGTTTAGTTTTCCACAGTCATATCTGACTTTTTCAGGCAGGTTTACAATTTTTGTGTAGTTTTTCAAGACGTGGATTTTTCTTTTCTGCGCATTCTGCGTTTTTATACACCGTTGCGTGGCCAGAACGACACGCAGTTTAACAATAGTAATATTTGGTAGGCTAACGTCCCATTAGGACAAGCTCCTCGAAGAAATGCTGCCAATTGAGTGGCTTAAAATCCGCCTATTTATATCACCCCTGAGCCCTGCACAGGCCCGTGTGGCGAACATTTCGTTATTTTTTTTATTTCAAATTCGCGTATTAAAATGGCATGATACGCGCCGGTGCCGAGCACTGTTTTATGGCCGCCGAAGTGGATTTTTCTTATAAACCAAATTTTTACCGGCCCGTTAAAGTCATGTTTACGATTCCGTAATAAGAAATGCCGCATATTCGAGCTAGTGACCTGAATGAAAAAGCGAACCAGCGCAGCTTTTGCCATTAAAAATGAAATTATGGAGTGGCGCTGGTGCTGCCAAACCATTTCGCCTTAAATGCGAATTTATTTTAAGGGACTCCTTTGGGCCACCTGCTCATCAACGAATTAAGTTTCACCGAATTAGCGTATTTGAAAATTTGCTATCATAAAGCTACACCAGAGTTACTCCAGGGTTCCCCCAGACCAGAAAAACATGGAAAAATCAGGGGAGTTAGAAAGGCCTCAAAAAATCAGGGGAAAGTCAGGGAAGATTGATTTATTTTAAAAAAATCAGGGGAATTTAACAATTCTCTTGATATAGAAGTCGAACCTCATGTTTATAATCAACGAACAATTAATATAGCATTTTTTGCATTGACAAATGTCATATTTTCGCATTGCTAATGGCCAGGGATATTGTTTTCATTCCTGGAAAAGTCAGGGAAAAATCAGGGAAGTTGAAATGAGGAAACCCTGTACTCTTATACGATACACCAGGGAATATTTACTTGTCATGACTTTATGCTTAATTTAACTCCCCCCCTCCCCCCCCCCCCCCCTAAAATCATGACAATGTACATCCCATATTATCACATTAGTGATGTTACTGACGATATGTCTATATAAATAAGACTTTTATTTCAATATTTTGCCTGTACAAATAAACAAAACAACATTTCAAAACAAAAATTTCAAAAAACCAACTGTTTTTTTATTAAAAAATGCTAAATTTTTATTCGCTGTTCTATGTATACATATCCGCAGGTGGTCCTCACAGTTCAGCTTAAATTTTCCTAAGCATTTACGTAGCGAACTGAAGAGCTTTAAACATTTTTGGGCCACAGTGTTTATTTATACATCTATCAGTGGACGTGCGATGCTTTCTTATGAACATTCAAAAGAGAAAAAAAAACGGGGGAAAACATGAAAAAATATGAGACACTTATTAATAACCCAACACTATTTATAAACTGCTTCATAAGCGGCTTTTCGCGCTGGATGACCGCTTGACCACTGCTGTCTGCAGTACAGGGTGTCCGGAAAGTATCGCCCAATTACAGTACATGTATAAGTACATGGAAGTCATTATTCGACAACGGGCTGTTTTAATTTGATGACAGCGGCGTCATTAATAAGCCCACGGGTTCACGTGTATTTAACATACCAGGCAAGGCCTATTCATTTTATTGCTTCGCTCTACATTATGGCAGTACACAGGGTCGCTATTGTATAGGAAATGAATAAACGGCAATCGATTTAAAGTGGATGGAAGCAAATGGTTGCCATTGTTGCGTGCGCATATAGACTCCGTTCGGAAAATAAGTGGCGCAAAAATACTCCAAAATGGGTTTTATTTATCAGTGAAATAGAAACGTTAGCAGAAATGCTGCTTGTACCCAGCAGTACGGAATAAAACCATACTGGTTTATGATTCTGGGATTATTCCAGAAGTTAATCCGCGTTAATCCGATCTGTAAAGTAATTTATATTTAGCTGGCTCATAGTTTCGTTGACGTAACTGAGATCGAACCCTAATAACCTTCGGTTTTATTGGGTTGAATCTATAGTCAGGTTTTTACATTTTGCAATGTATGAAGTTAGGTCATGTTACTGGACTGCAATTATCTGTGCTTTGTAAAAGACTCGTGACTGTGGTCGTTATAAAAAGGTTTATATGCTCGGCCCGTTACTTCTCATCCGCAAAAAGTTGGCTAAATATGCTTCTTTAGGAGGCTATATGGAGACTAATCACAAACGGCTATAAAACAGAAGGAACGAATATAAAACTAAATCTTAGACAGCAGACTAAACAAGTAACGATCAGCAAACCGGCAAATGCGCATGCGCGCAGTCCTCGTAATCTGTTCTGTGCTTGATTGACCCTACGTACAAAATAAAATTGACATACAGTTTAATATTGTACGCGCATTTCAATAACTATAAAGGGAAGAAGAAGAGAAAATATTAATTTCTTTTCGTTGCCAAATCAAGTGAGAAATACTCATACAGATTTCTTATCAACCATGTACGCAATGGCTTAATTACTCAACGTAGCACTTTTCATTACGATCAATTAGTCCACTTTGAATAATTACGCATCAGCGGGCGCACGAGTGTAAAAATTTGGCGAAAAGTAATTACGGGCGGATTATGCACAACATTGAGCTTATGTTTTTGTCGTTTATCAGCCGAAATTCTGATAGATGCTCTTCCGCTCAGAGAAGCTAGTTCGCATCTCTATCCACGCAGCTTGTTTTTTCTATGAAATGAGAGCAAAATGAAAAAAGGGAAATCAAAATGATTCGCATTAATTTATATCTCCAACGGTCGAGATTACAGCACCAAGAGTTTGTCTCCAGGCCATGGACATGTACTGTGCATGTAGTCTTTGTTAAACGCAAAACTTTTCATCGATGAAAACATCGCTGAAAAATAACTGGTGGTTGATATTGTTTCAGCCCATCAGCGAAAATGTTACAAAATTTCAAACTCTTCTTGGTAAATTGCTAAATGCCAAAGTGTGCGCCTATCACCTGGTAACTGCACCAAATAATTACACAATTTGTTTCTTGAGGATTTCATTGGTCTTATTTGTTGCATGTCATTAGACGTTGGAATTTGCTCTAAAAGATAGCCATATGCTTCGAGTAATTCAATTTAACAACGATAATGGTGTCCAGCCTAATGCGATGATAACTGCCTAATAAATTGTGCACCACTACACATAGGGGGTACCCTGCATGGTCACATACTGAGTTGAATTGTATTGGTTATGGTTTACATCACTTGCTGTAAAACTGTAAAATCGTTTTTAAAACCTTCACAATCCTCCGCTTCATCTCAGGCTAAGCTTAGTCAGAGTGGTCGCATGGCATTCACTAGGTTTTCACGAAGTCATTGAATATAATTAGCCCCGTTGTATTCGGGAATGCGAGTACTTCGAGGGGGGCGATTTCACAAATCCGACAGTGCAGTGAGCTTGTGGAGCCCGCCCTGGAGGTCCTCACTTCCCAGAACGCAACAGGATAAATACTGTTAATGGTTGCGTGTAAACCCGGCGATGTGCAGGTTACTTTAAGATTTTTGGATAGACGGCCTTCACTGAAACGGCCCACTGGTGAAAACGGAGGATTTCGGTGCGTGCCATTGCAGGGGCAACGCGCAAACGATCCCAACGGTCAAATGCACTTACTCACCATTTGGAACGTGTAATATCCTTTCATAGTCGATCCATATCAATTAAATTTCATCTTCCGTTTAGGCGCCGACGACTTTTGATCATTTTGGGAGCGAAGTGACCCTCCTCCCGCTACGACGAAAACATTCCAACCAGATCGGAAACGAATACTGTTTTCCTGACACCTTTTAATCCGGGTATTATTATAAATTATATATTATTATTTGGCCGCTTTTTCCATCCATCCGCACATTTTCGCACGTCGAGTGAGCCTAGGCTGCAGCGGCAGCGCCAGCGCCGTCGAACATGGTGGTCGTAAACACGGCATATTCCATCGGATTCGAGCACGCCATTCGGATATCCGTGCCAAAAAAACAAAAGAAAAAAAATACAGGAAAAAAACGCACCGTTTTCGGCTGTTATTTCGCGCACTTCTTCTGTCTGGGCACTGAATCTACCGGGTTTTTGGCTCGTCTCCTGGACGATGATGGGGAAGATTCCGACGCTAATTCCGCATGTTCCATATCGTGGAACGTCGCCACGGAAGAAGAGAACAATCCGTTCTTTTCACGCGCTGGTATTCCAGAACGCGTACGTGTTCGTATCCGCTCGGCGACTGCCGAAGTGAAAAATGCTGCAGAACGTGCGTGAACGATGGAGGCTCTCCTGTTTTGGGGCTAGGCCGCCGCCGCTCTCTCGCCCTCTCCCTGCTCTCGCCGTCTCTTCAGACGCCTGCAGGCCGCCACCGCCGCCGCGTTGCTCCGCATCATTTTGTCTCTATGCACCGCCGTGTACGCTTGCCGAACTTGGGGAGCAGCAAGTGGCGATCGATCGGGGACAGGGGGCGCCACCTGGCGGCCGGCAGGCTCGCAGCCATCAGCTGTTGATGCTCCGTGGCGAAACGGAAGTTAAAGGCGAAGGGGACGTTCGAATATTATGTCACCGCATTTTCGCCATTTGCAGGGGCTAAACTATGGTGGAGCGACATTTCTCAAGCGGCGTTTATTTGACCTGACCCTTATGCTTCATTCACGCGTGCAATTTTTGTCCACGTACGGAGGAAATTTTTTTATTTTATGTAGGTAAACCTCGAGCAAAGTTGGGCAAAAACCTACCCAAAAAGAAAAAAATATCTCCGTACGCGGGCAAAAATCACATGTCTGAATGAAGCATTGCTAATCAAAAATTACTATAAAAATCCGCATTATACGCAAATTCAACCATGATTCAAATTGCCGCTAATGCATTCGTAGCTGCTGCGCTCGCTCGGTCACAGCCTATCCTAACCGGAATACCTAAGGGAGAGGTGTCGCTCTGCTATAGTTTAGCTTTCGCAGACCCGTGACAGCATTGCAGACACCCCCCAAATGACGCATCGACCGAAAAAATTGCTAAACTGTTTTAAAAACGAGATCACAAATTATGAATTTCTGCTAGTAAAAGTGCTCGAAATAATATGTGGGCGATCAAATATAAAGTCATCTTTAATTCCAGTGATTTTCAGACACCCTCCCCAGTGATGACATGATCATTGAGCGGAAAAATGTGGAATTGAGAACTTTTGTAATCAAAATGTGACCACCACTGCTGGGGTTTAGTCGCACAAAAGCATATTTTAAATAAAAAGAAAACGCCATGGGAGCCATGACAAATGATGGATTTTATCCCAAACTAGCCCTAGTCGCCCCTAGCCGCCAGGCAAACACTGCTAGCCTACGAGCAGTTAGGGAAGCCCACTTTCTCAAGCTGCCCTGTGCTTGTTGAACTGGCAATTTGATTTTAAATCTCAAGTTATTCATTCGTTAAACGTAAATTTTATTATATGTATATAATTTATTTGCATTACAACGCTGATCATTCATCAGTTTTCTATCCGCACTTTTTTCTTCGTGGGCCCATCGTCAGAATCTTTCTTTTTTGGTTTCTTCTTAGGCGATTTTTCTGAAATGCATAATACCTGTCGCTTTAGCTACTGCTATTAATTATAGAGGACATGGATGTGGCCGATATGAGACTGACCTTCACACTTGATGTTGATCTTTTCAGAATCGTCGTCTTCGCTTCCACTGGACTCTGGCTCTTCCTCGACAGCAACATCCTCCTTTGGCGGCGATTGTGGACCATTTGACCTGCAGGAAACTACTTGGCATGTGATTCGACAGCCCGTGTCAACCTTGGCTATTAACTTGGGAGTTTTATCGAGCTAAAGGTCACATTTGAAACATGTTTCAGTGAATGGCAAAGAAGACCAAAAGGTACTTATCAGAGTAATTATAAAAAACTAACTGTAGTAAAATCGATGTCCCATATTTTAATGCTTCCATCGCTCGATGATGATATTAACCAATTCCTGTTCTTGGATTCGGGTGATACGATGCAATTCAGCGATTTTATCCTAAAAATATTTAAGAATAGTCTGTGGCTATCGTTTTCAATGGGTTAAAACAAATATTGTCATTTTCTTGCAGGAAAAATCGAGGGGGCTGCACTGAACCCATAAAAATGTGAGTAATTATGTTTTTCATTGGATGTCACAAATCAACATATATACAACATATACAACATAAATGGGTTACCTGTTTGTTTTTGTTGGAAAAACACCAAGTATGGCTTTTTTATTAGATGCGTGGAATTCAATATTTTCACCTTCACCACCTATGGCTAATATATTCGCCTGGGAGAACAAAAACCATGAGTTTAAGAAAAATCAAAGTGAAGATACACTTTCTAATTGCGTTGTTGTCACATACATTTAGAAATATCAGCGTGTTCACTTTCCGTCCAAAATCAATGGAGTGTATAATGCCCGCAGTCTGTAATGATATAGTACACAGATTTACCACAACTATTTACAAAAACTAAAAATTCCACTACATTTAGCACCGCACTCGCCTCAACACTGTAAATATCAACACGGTGGTTGATGACTACAGCATATGTAGTTCCGTTGGGTGACCACTGTACCAAATCGCCCACTAAAATACAGAACAAATACTCGTATATGTGACTTCGAACTTCTGTGACCTTCGGTTGATCCCCTCAGTTGACCTTACCAGCTTTAATATTAGTGGTGAAAGCTGGACGCCCTTTGATGAGATTCCAGGTTTTCAGTGAGCGGTCCTTGGCTAGACTCAGGGCCAGTTTCCCAGAGGGATGCACGGAGAATGACACCACATTCCCTCTATAACAAAACCATAGCCAATGAATCATTGAACATAGAAATACAACGTTTACGAATAAAGTTGAAAAACTAAATTGAGTTACTTGTGACCGCGTAATGTTTTGAGACACTGCCAACTGCCGGGTTTCCATACACATATGGTTCCATCATCGCTCCCGCTGAACAAATGGCTGTTTTGATAGAACTGCAAGCTATTGATGGAACCTAGCAGTAGCGAAAAATGGCAATTTATAGAAGAGACGTGCAGTGCGCTGGAGTGTGGCTGTCAGGTTATGCTTTAATACCTTCTTGTTGGATTAGGGAACCGACTTCCGATCTCGTTCGTACGTTGAACAACTTTACTGTTTCGTCCGTACTGCCGGATGCAATGTACTTGTCCGAAACTGCCAGTGATCGGATGCTGCCGCAGTGCGTGTGATTCGTGAAGCTCTGTTCCAGCTTGTACTCCTGAATAATTAGAATTGAGCATTACACTATCTGTCACAACATCATTATTAAAAAAAAGAGGGTGTTGACAAGGCCTGTCATGTCTTCCATAATCAAATTCCAGAAAAAAAGTACATTGGTATCACACAACATTTGTAGATACTTTGATTTTGGTGTAATGAGTAAGAAGTGCACTCTATTAGATGTTACACGTACACAAAATTACATAGAAAGCCAAGGTCACATCAACACCCCCTCTACTAACCACATGGCCAGCTTGAATTAACATCCTGCAAGGCTTAAAATAATTTCAATGAAAATTATTGCTGCCTTTATTAGACTTACATCATTTTCCTTCACAACGCCGTACCCAATTAAAATCTCCTCGTAGGTACCCACGATAATTTCAATATCTACGTCGGAAGTCATGTTTTCAGGGCAAATTTGCGAACATTTAAAAACCCTCTCAACCTGTAGCAGAAATCAATCTGAAATTTGCCAATGCTGGCATACACGGATGGTATTATGACCGCATTAAATCCCTACTTGAAATTGAAGTTCTGTAATATAAAATTATTCGCGTCCTTACATATAATTATAATTCGGAATTTATTTTTTTATAAAGCATAATTAACTCATTTAAGCAATAGTTTCAACATTTTGTGAATTCATGCAAATTTCTGGTTTTTTAACTCCAGAAAGTATTTTTTTCTTGAATTGCAGGGAATTCGACGCTTGCTAGTTGATACCACTGTATTCTACCGGACCGGTTGGAAAGAAATATATACGCCACATGGCTGTAATTTCTAGTTGAATTTCTCAGCAAATTTCAACGTAAGTTATGTAGTTATGATATTAAATGAACTATGATGTGTATCCGAAAAGTCCTAGCATGCTATGAGCTTGGCAGCTCATTTAAAAATATCGAAAAGGGAAAGCGTATGTGAAGGCCCCATCATATTGCGTCAGCCGTTCAATTCGGCACTCGTTCCAACAAAATGGGCTAAAATGTTTTGTTGTCAGTTTTTAATGTTATTTATTGAAATTAAATTGTTGTTCAAAGGTGCGGCTGCCACAAATTTACATTCTTCAAGCTGAGAATGACCTTTCTGAGCCTTGTAGAACCTGGATGAATTATGACTGGGGGTATACCTGTGGCCTACCCCGCAAACCCCTGTTCTGAAATGATAATGACAGTTGTATGTTTGTCTAATTTCGGTTTTTAATTGTATTCTTGCAGAACTCAATTTTTGCCTTTGACACAGACGTTGGCATCATGGTGCTGTCGTGCAGGTTTTACTCTCAGCGCTACCCTGAGATAGAGGATGTGGTGATGGTCACCGTGCGATCCATAGCCGAAATGGGTGCCTACGTGCACTTGTTAGAGTACAATAACATAGAGGGCATGATTTTGCTGTCTGAACTGTCTCGGCGTCGTATCAGATCGATTAATAAGCTTATTCGAGTGGGCCGAAATGAATGTGTCGTTGTCATCAGGGTGGACAAAGAAAAAGGTGACCAAATACGTTCTTTCCTAAGGAATCTACGTTCAGCTTTGATCAATCTATGTTTTTAACTTTGTCGTATTCTTCTTGCAGGGTACATCGATTTGTCCAAGAGAAGAGTATCAGCGGAAGATATCGCAAAATGCGAGCAGAAGTTTGCCTATGCGAAAGCTGTGGGTTGACAATAATTTATCATCGGCATTTTATCTTGAAGGATTTGGTTGCTAAAGTCAATGTTCTAATTTTGTTTAGGTTAACAGCATTTTGCGTCACGTTGCTGAGCTTCTCAACTATGGGGAAGATCAGTTGGAGGATCTGTACAAGAAAACTGCTTGGTATTTCGACGAGAAACACAAAAAGCAAGGTTATGCTTACGAGATTTTCAAACATGCTGTTACGTATGTTCTTCCACTTAGTTATTTGTCATTGCCCATTCATTTGAAGGTTTAAGAGCGCCTTAGTTATTTACGAGGTTTTCTTTAGTGACCCTTCTGTATTGGACGAGTGTGATTTGGACGATGAAACGAAGGAAGTTTTACTGTCAAATATTAAACGGAGGTTGACTCCCCAAGCTGTGAAAATACGATCAGGTGTGTTCCATCATTATAAGTTGCTGTGCATCCCAATGTGATGACTGCATTGCAATTACAGTTGGAAATCTGAATACCTGGGTGGTTACTAAGAAAAAAATCACTTGTGACACAAACATAAGTCACAATACAATCATATTAATGCAAGCATTGTGATGTAGTCAGGAAACTACTTGGTGATTATTATACATGTACATGTGTGTCATGTATTGTCTTTAATTTTAGATATTGAAGTAGCTTGCTATGGCTATGAAGGGATTGATGCTGTGAAAAATGCACTTAGACAAGGAATTGCTTGTTCAACAGAAGATATGCCCATTAAGGTAACACTAACTTGGAGACTATTGTTTTATCTGAACGTTGTTGTCATTCAGCTTGTTTTTAATGTACTCGTATACTGGTTTCTGTTCAGATAAATTTAATAGCACCACCGCTTTACGTCGTAACCACCACAACCCTGGAACACACCGATGGAGTGAAAGCATTAGAATATGCCATCTTAAAGATTGAAGACACAATTAAAGAAGCAGGGGGCGTTTTCAAAATTCAGATGGCTGTAAGTGGTCTCCTTCCATATTTTTATCAACGAAGAATTTTGTATTCATGATAAATATTATTTGCAATTGACCTGGAAACCCCCCAATTTATTGATATAGCCGAAGGTTGTCACGGATACGGATGAACAAGATTTGGCAAAGAAACTCAAGGAGGCGGAAGCCGAAATGAACATGGTCGATGGTGACGATGATGATGAAGAAGCGCGAGCGCCATCTGATGAAGAAAAAGATCCTGATTTCGAAAAAGCCACCGAGGAACCAGCGGAAATCATTGCATAGGTATGCAAAATTTGACATTTCAGCAATTTTCTTATTGCATTCTGCCTCTCGTGATGATTGGTTTATCATTTTGATGATACTACTCGAATCTAAATCTTGCATATTTCACCATGAAGCAAAGCTGGGAAGGGAATGGTCTAAATTATTTGCTACCAAATTCAGCTGATATTGCAAATAAAATTGATTTGAAGTACATCCTATTAATTTCTGAAATGGTGGAGGGCCATTCATTGTTGTTTACGGCGTAAAGAATTGACTGTTTTCACCAGGAATTTTAGTTTATTGTAACAATGGGAAAAAATTACAATTTCGGTTAAAAATTTAAAAAAGGTTTCTAATTAGATTCTTCGATTCTTATCACTACTTTGCCACACGTGGGCGACTTGGCCGCATGTTGGTAAGCCTTCGCAAAGTCGCTCAAGTCCCAAATACTGTCAACAGCCGGGGAAATCTGTCAAAAATTAACAGGTATAAATAAGTCTTGGTGGCATCCTTACCTGTTTCCATGCAGAAGTTAAGCTTACTTAAGATTGTTTAGTTCTGGGATTGCAGAACTCGCAGGGTGGTTTCGCAGGTTCTACCATCCCAGAAGGCTTAAGTAAACTTGCTCCTGCATGGGAACTATATATTGGTATTTTATAAGAAACTATAGATGGCCACTTTACTTTCTGTGAGTCGATTAACTGACGTATCTCACTTAATGATGCGGCGGTCATTTCCGTATTGGACCACCAAATATCATTTCCTTTAATGATTCTCTGAGTGTAGACATAAATATAAGGTTTATAATAACGTGAATGTATCATAAATGTGGTACCATTTACCATTACTATTTACCTGGGTGAATACATTTTTCAAGTGTATCAGTATGGAGTGTAACTTTCCGTGAATTGTCCCATTATCTTGATGCACGGATGAGTTTGAGACCAGTGAAAGGACAATCCCATCAGGATTGCATAATTCCTTGCTTTGTTCATGTAGAATGGTACCCGCTGTGTTTAGAATAACGTCAAACCTAAATTCAAAGTTCAACCAAATTTATTATACTATCGAATGGTTAAAAGTGAGCCCAATCGATCTATACCTTTCTCAGGTTTAGATGTGTTTATATGCTTATGCAGTGATCACATTAACCCCAAAGAAAACTCACTTTTTTCTTTTCTGTAGTTCTTTTGAGAAATCGTCGATATCATGCACGATGATGTCATTCACTCCCATTCTAATGGCTTTTGCTATGGCGGACTTTTTCACTGTAGTAGTGACGTGTCCACCCCACACCTTTACCAGTTGAATGGCCAGAAGCCCAACTTCTGATGAACCGTCATGAATCAACACCCTATTTACAAATATTATGCATTCAGACAGTTGTTCACAATGCTAAATATTATGCTTTTCACAGCTTTTAACAAATTAATACAAACGCTAAATTTATTTCAAATCTTGTAGAAATTTTCATGTCCTATTCCTTTCCATGAAATCCTGGAGGATGTTTATTTACCTTTTGGCTTTCGTGAACGTAGGCCCGAGCTGAGCCTGGCGAATGAGAGCATGGTATGCGATCGATCCCGAATAAGGGATCGCGGCAGCTTCCACAAATGTAAGGTTTCTCGGCTTGTGATCCACATATTCCTTCGATATGGCGATGTATTCGCTCATGTAACCTTGACGAGAAGCGGGGCTGATTGCCCACACCTTAATGAAAATTAAATTAGCAAGATTTTATAGCTTAGCTAAACGATTTAATGACGTGTTTGTTTTGCATCACAAATACCTCATCTCCTCGTTTGAATTCGGTGACGTCTTCCCCAACATCCGCAACAATGCCAGCACAGTCTCTACCTAAAACCAGTGGGAATTCACCATCCCATGCCTAAAACAAAAATTGGATCACTTGCTGGACTTTTTGCAAAAATGCATTAGAGTTGGACTCATGAGCTGGTTTTTGTGCACATTTTGTGTACCTGCTTGCTTCTGGAAAAGAACTGCCTTGCATTGTTGTACTTTCCTGCGATGATTTTGAAATCGCTCGGATCGATGGCACTGGCTTTGACTTTAATGAGCACCTCATTTGGGCTTTCGATCTTCGGAAATGGAAGGTCATTCAGTATGCATATCGCCTGCAATTTAAAGTTTTATTCTGTGAAAAACGAGGACGATAATGATGTTTCATACTAAAAGATTTACCAGGCATTTACTGACTGTTCTCATAGCAATTGTCATTAGAGAAGTGCTTCAAATAATCTTAAAATTTTAATTGGCATTATTTAATAGATACATAAAGTCTGAGTTGCTTATAAGCAAATTGTCCGCTGGTTTCAACACGTTCGGACTGGGGTTTCAGAATCACATGTTACACGCCTCACGTCACAAGCTAATACACCCTTTATGAACAAACTTTCTCTCGCAGAATCGACAATCATGTGGCAAGTTGCCATTAATGCTTCTTGTAATAGATTATGAAAAAAACTGACTATAATTTGAACAAATTGCTGCATAACCTTCAGGTCTATATTGATAATGAAAGTTGCTCTTCACAAGGAATTCTTGAAAATGTCAAGGATATTGAACAAATGTATTTTCATATTTGTCATTTCATATTTTCAATAAGAACTACATTATTTTTCATCTCCAATGTGAAAAAACTCCAATAAGAACTACATTGTCAGATTTAAGGTATAATTCATCACACAGTAAGATAAATATAAAATCCTACAATTTCCATAGTTTCAAAAAATATTAAGAAAACTTTCACGTTTATTTTTTGTTTTGATGAAATTAAATCACAAGCAATAAATTCAAACCAACTGGTAAAACTTTTTCATTTTATTAAATTTGATTTATGGAAGATTTAGAAATAGGAAACTTTTTCCGATATGTTTGATTTATTATTTTTGCTCAAACATTGCCGTTTCTGTCATTGTCTAGTTTAGGAACGGATCTGGGATAAGACAAACTTTTTTGAAAGTTAAAGCTTCAGTTTGCACAACATGCAAAAATAGCCTTGTTAGTATTGAGAATAGGTTAAATAAACATGGATGGAAAACTTACATCAATCCCATCGTAGGACCTAATTCCCAACCCTTTCATTTTCTGGTCGTTCGCAATGGCAACGTGTTTCTGGTTGGACTTGTAAAACTTTGTCATTGTTAATCCGATAACGCATGATGCCGTGCAGATCGTTGCCAGTAAGGCCCTGTTGTCTACCCCAAAAATGACCCACCATCAAAAATTGCATAAAGAGGAAAAGTATAGTTCTTTAAACTACTTACCACCCCAAAAGTCTCTTTTGAGTAAGGGCATGTTATCGTGGATGATGTCGCAGCAGTGGGCCAATTTGGGTCTCCATAAATTTGGCCCAAACTGAGCCAAGGAGTCCATGTCTTCGGTCGCCGTACCGTCCTCTCACCTGCTTCAAATGCAAGTAGGAAGATTTTAAATTGGGCAAAGCCACACCCTATCTGGGCTTCATTTCTGGGATTTATTTTTAGAGTAATTGCTTTCACGGTAGTGCAATTTTTGGCAAGTTTTCAAACCGGAGAAAGTAAGGCATCTCAAAGATTCGTTTTTAATGTTACCAGGTCATTAAAGCAGCAATTCACATTCATTATGGTAATAGCGCAAGTACATAAGTACGTGCAAAAAACCTAATAACAAATTTCGATATATTGGTTTATGGAGATAATTCGGTGTTGTAGGTCGTAGCTGCGACCTCTGGTAATGTAATAAATGAATCTGCTAAAATTAATATGAAGAGAATGATTTTTCTGGTGTGTAATGTTTTACATGCCAGCATAGTAATGTTGAGCAAGCCATTTCTGTTTCACTTTATTACTTTAATGTGTGTGTTATAGGTCATTGATTGAATTTTATAGCCAGCACTGATTTCTTGTTCGCTTTCTAAAATAATTTCATTGGTGATTACGATAATTAAGAAAAGTACTCTGTGGAAAAAAGTGAAACAAAAATAGCTATTGCACTTGTAATTCCTATTATATTCATTTAATCATTGTCAACAGCATATCAA
The DNA here is from genome assembly GCA_034695085.1 of Cylindroiulus punctatus. Taxonomy (NCBI): domain Eukaryota; kingdom Metazoa; phylum Arthropoda; class Diplopoda; order Julida; family Julidae; genus Cylindroiulus; species Cylindroiulus punctatus. The sequence goes on from JAQFYZ010000477.1 coordinate 14,942, forward strand.
TAAAACCATATAATTCATGATAAAGCTGGTCATCTAGCTTTATCGGGAATGCTATGGTTTTAGTTTGTTTTCCTATGTTTTAAGTTTATGATTATTTCTAACATGTATAAATGTTTTCTACAGGATTATACTGGCTGTATGAAACAACCAGGCAAAATAGGGATGCACTTATTTATTGTATGTTCAGCTGTTTTCCACTCGAGCGAAATATAACGAGGTTGAAAATTACGAAACCAGATAGGTCATATGATTTTAATTGTTCTTCTTTCTCGTTGGTTATAATTAGGAATAATTAGTTCCTGCTCGTAGAAATTAAAAACTTTCCAGATTTTTAAACTGCTCTTACATGCTGACTTTCAGTTTTCATTATTCAAGTAAATTATACATGTACCTTCCTTGATTTGATTTCGAATTAGGTAAAACAGGTTTACATGCAATACTTAGATAAACGTAGCTGGAAGTGTGCACGTAAATGTAGTGTTTGTCTACTCACATTTACCACTTGAGTTTGTAAATTTCAAATAATTATTTTTCGAATCATTTTTACAACATGTACTGATCACGTTGATACTGAACATTTGCCTTAAAAGTCCTAAGAAATCCACGAATTTCGTCTGATTGTATTTTTTTAAGACTTAACAATGGCTTGTTTCTCAAACATACGAATTGGTGCGATCGGTTACGTTTTTCAGTAAATCATTTTCTTTGTTAAATCCCGACTGTTTCATATTTGAATTTGCCGCCCTCTTAAACTGATGTCTTCGACACAGATTGGCACATCATTGCTCATTGGCTTATTTTAATGCTTGACGTCTTATAGGCGGGTTCTGCTCATTATTGTGGTTCTGGAATTACAAATGGCCGACTCAAGAAGACCTCCGAAACCCTGGGAACGTCCGTGCGTAAATTCCCATTCTTTGAATAATCCTGGACATTCGTCAGGCCCTGGATTTGGTACATTTAGGTATGGAGATGTATTTTTATTAAATAGTTCTGAATTTGCGCTGCTTGCATGGCTGTTAAACCGGTTGGCATGTGTGTTCAAGTGGCTCATGACGTATGCTGGTGCTCTCAATATGAGTTATTTCTGTTTACGTCTAAAGCTATTTTTGTTTGTAGCATTTTATTCTGGCTTGTTCTTTTCCACTGCGTTAGTGGAAAACATCGTTTGGCGACTCCCGATTCAAATAGCATTGTCACGAGTCGCCTATTTCGTCACCAGCACGTCAATGAAAGTACGACCTTGGTCGTCAATTTGCATTAAAATTTTATAGTTGTCCAACAAAAGTTAAACATCAACAGTCGTATAATGCGTGTACAGTATATGAAATTGGATGCCCTTTAATTTCGTTTGCTATTGCCATAACCGGTGCAACCTTGTGAAACTTGGTACCAAGTGATATACAGGGGGTAGAAACATTTATCTTGCTGGGGTATTGGGGTTAGCTCCCCTTCTTCAACAAGGTGTTGAATGTTGTCTAGTAGTCTGTGTTATGGCATATTTTAAGATATGGCTGCTGGGATATTGAAAGTGGAAATGTGTGACGTTTGACCTATAGTCTCCTGAACTGACCAAAGTGAATGTTTTTCAAGCCTGGTGTTCGTGGTAACTACATGTAAACCTCCATGCTAAGTCGTGTATCCATCCCAAACAAATTATGCACCTCAATTTTGCAGTGTGGCAGTGTGCAGCACTGCTGTTGCAGTTATTGTATCAACAGTCTACCACCTGTATCATGTGTCCATGAGTAAAATTTTTGATCGGTTGACAAAACTGTTGGCAAGAATAAAGGTTCACTCACAGGAACACCTGTAAACACAGCATGAATATTTCAAAAAGGTCATTTAAATGAAATACGGTAACATAGGATTCGAGTGATAGGCCTATATCGATTCACCAACTCATAAACTCACGCACCTCGAGACCCGTTGTCATTGTGCTCACACCATGGACGTTCCTTGTAGGAATAAGTCAAGGTCTAAACGTGCAAAACTTAATCATGGCATCAGTGATTTGAAGAGCAGAATAACCGTTGCCATTGTCACGATTGACTGGGACATGATATGTAGAGAGAAAATGACGATTTGACTTCGTACTTGCTACCAGATGCGCATGTGTGAAAGTGGACTGAACACAAAAACTTTGTGGATTGGTGTATCATGTTGACAACAGAATGCATTTGCATTTCAATTAAATGACCTGTTGTTACATTTCAAAAGTTGTAAACAACCAACTGCTATAAACACCTTGTAGATAAAGCACCCAACCACTGGAACCTGCATATGATCAGTCGTAAAAGTGAATTTTTTGACCTTAAATATTGGTCTAACAAACCGTCCTACTATCATACTATATTTGTGTTTTTATTAGCAATGGTGAAAATACATCGACGATCAACCATCTGTTACAAGGAGGTGGTGGAGGAGGCCTTCCTCTTCCACCTGTGTACAGACTGCCACAATCTTTCAACAGTCGTCAAAGTCATGCTGCAGCCCCACCATTGCCTCCGCGACGGACAACCGTGCAATCGTCCTATAATCAAGGATACTCCCCACTCTCATATGGGTCTTACGGTTCGATGTATAGCAGCCCTTTTTCTTCAAATTACGGTGGATATGGAGGCTATGGTGGCTACGGGCGGTACGGCATGTCCAACATGATGATGGGAAGGATGGATCCTTACGCCGCGAATGACAACGGATTTATCCAGATGGCTGAAGAAAGTTCGAGACCAGCGTTCCAGTCCATCGAGTCTATCGTGCATGCTGTAGGATCTGTTAGCATGATGTTGGAATCCACCTATAATGCAATGTACAGGTAAATATGAGTATTTGTTATGGTGTTGTCCAATAATAAATCTATGTACTAGGCTGCAACAATTCTTAAACAATTTTGTAAACAATAACAATCCGTTCAAATGTTAGTACATTTTTGGAAATTTCTGTAATTATCATCAATCTTACTGCCCATTTTTATTCTACGATCCATTTCAGTTCCTTCAGGGCTGTCATTGGCGTTGCGCATCATTTTGGTCAAATGAAATCACAGTTCGCCCAGGTTTTCTCCGCCTTAGCCATAATCCGTAGTTTGCGTTGGCTGTGTCGCAAGATCCTTTACATGCTGGGAATGCAGAATGTGGATCCTTCGAGTGAGCAGGTGTGGGCCACCGTCACGGAACAGCTAGGGAATTCTTCGAACAACGGGCTGTGTGAAGGGGACATCAAAACGCCCAGGTCCAACTGGCCGATCGTGATGTTCATCGTCGTGGTCTTTGGAGCACCCTGGCTCATTTGGAGGATGCTAATGTCAGTGGCGGGAATGCAATCACCAAGTTTGTCCGGTGAGAGCACATTCGATCCCAATTTGCAATGCTCGAAGTTTGTTGTTTAGGAGTTTTGTCCTCTTCACTGACGGCGTTTATTGTGTTCTAATTTCACCCTTTCGTTGTGGTGTGCAGCTAACAATCAGTGGGTTTCTGGAAATGGAGAGCATTATGTGGCAGTTGCCTCATACGATTTCGTCGGTGAATCTGATCAGGAATTGTCTTTGAGAAGTGGCCAATCCATGAGACTCGCACCGAAAGGTTGGTTGGTTGGTTTTCAGTTCTGGAAACTACGAAAATGTGTTGAAATGTTAGCTTTTACAAGGAACATCTGGTGTGAATTTTGTGTCATCCTTGTGCAATTGGTAGCTTTCGTTTCATATAAACATTAGTATTGCTTATTTTGACTTCATGATGACCCCACCCTAACATCATAACACTGAAATGTAGAGATCCAGTTTAAGATTTTGTGCAGTTATGGTAAGCAGAATGAATATGAATAGAGACTCTAATTTACTTTTCGTTAAATAGGTTTACAGCCTAAAGTCAGGGGATGGGTATTGGCCACCATTGATGGCAAGACCACCGGCCTCGTGCCTGCCAACTACATTCGCATATTAGGGAAAGGAACTGGAACTAGATCCAACCCACAACCTCAGCAACCGCAACGAAATGCCCAACCCGAGCAAGATGCCTGGCTCATCGCGGAAGAAACGAACATTTCCAAAGAACAGGGTCTGGCTGAGCAAGTTGAAGGGAAAGTTTCGAGCAAGGATCAAGCCCAGGAAAAACAAGGTGATGAGCTTTAAATGCTTATTTAAGATACGTTATCAGGAAATGGGTAATAACTTATGTCAGGCTTATTTGAATGTATGAGAAATTCTGAGAGAATGAGTATCTTCATACCAACCTGTTGACTACCTGAAATGGGAGGAAAACTATTCCAACAGTATTGTAAAGCTATTTGCTATCTTGTAATTATGTACATTGCTAATCTATTACCGTGGTTGAGATAATTTATATCGTTTTAGGGTTTTATATATAAATTGAGGACAGTTAATATGAGGTTGCGATCAAAATGAGTTATGTTTTGACATGATTACTGCTTTGAATGAAGTGGTTTTTAAACGATATTTGAGCCCAAAGCTTTTAACAGACGCATTCTTGTTGCTTACATGCAATTATTTGGGTGGTTTTATATAATAGTTACTGACAAGCTCCCGCACACGTGGCTGTTTATTAAATGTCATGATAGAGCTGGCACCACTTGCACAACATTTATCATGGAAACAAGGAAATTGCATTGTAAAACCACTTATTTTGGTGACAATCCTCAGCAAGAAATTACAGAAGTGCGACTTTCCATCATAAATTATAAACATCATACTTGTTTTAGTGGGGCCCACACTACAATATCCCTTTTATTACTGCATGTAAAGGATTTTGCTAAAATCTACAAAACTAATTTTATACGAATCAGTAAATTATTCGGGGCAGGAGATTTAGACGATAATTTTATGTACATCTCCGACAACTTTTTTTAAACGTTTCGATTATAAATGAACCACAAAAGAAGGTGGTGGCAGCTGCACATGACAAAGTTCATCGTCAAATACTCAAAATTTATTTTAATAAAAAAACAAATTCACTTCTCCACTTGTAATTTTTTTATTTTAAATTTACATGACGCTTTATATGTAAGGTTCTGGGAACTCGAAGGTCACCTCTTTGCCTGTCAATTTCTTATAAACTGCAGCAAATGTATCAGTCTGAAAACAAACAAAAAATTTAATTAGCACAACTGTTGAGGTACAACAGGGTGAAAACTTAGCATATCCCGAATTGCGATGACATACCTTATGCTCGATGTTCGTCATTTGATTTCTGTCCAAATGCACTTTAATGAGACGGGAACCGTCCAACCTAATTCTGATACGCTTGCCCACGATCTCAGCTGGGAAAACCAGATCTTCGAGAATAGCGTCATGTACTGCGGTTAGTGTGCGACTGCAAGCAAAAAGCTGACCATTAGTACTGGAGACATTAGAGCCAAGCCAACTTAACTGGGAATTCCTGAAATTACCTGCGTGGTCTCTTTTGCTTGTTTTTAATTTTCATCTTGCGAGTCGGTTTCGCCAAGATGCGTCGCTGGGCAATGAAAACCACGTGCTTTCCACTGAACTTTTTTTCCAACTCCCTAACCAAGCGCATTTGGATTTTCTGGTACGACTTCAGTTGAGGAACGGGTACAAAAATGATAATGGCCTGAAAAAGGAGAAAAACATTAGCATACAGCACTTTGTCACACTCAAAGGTAGATTTTTCACGAGATGACCTACCTTTTTGCCTCCAACTTCCAATTCCCGTGCCCCGGTCATCATCAGTTCCCTCAACTGAGTCTTAAGATCGCTGTTCATCTCCAGGTCAAGAAGAGCCTTAAAAAAATTATGGGTTGAAATTTAACTTGTCAAAGACGAGTTCATAGACTAACAACATTACGTGCTAACAGTTTTTCCCCCAATGTACAACATTTTAGGCCTACTTGGTCATAACTGGACCTTTGTTTCAGTCATGCATGTCTAAGCACATGTCTTTCCTTGGTGAAACGGACCCTTGTCCTAACTAAACCTTTAACTGAGTTTAGAGCCTAACTGAAGCACAATGTACAAAAACAGCTTTGAACAACTTTAGTTTGTAAATTTCTCACCTGGGCAATAGCCGTCTCCAATTCATTCGCCTGTTCGCCTTGCGGCTTCACGATTTTATGGCTAGCCGAATACATCTAGAAAAACACAAAAATATTAGTATCTTGACCAAGTGGAAACTGAAGTCTAGCCTATAAAGCTTTGTTGGTCTTTGACATGCAAGTGCTTGCCCGCAAGAGCCCACCCACAAAGGGCGAATCCCCCTCCCGAAAAAAAGCAAAAATAGCCGATTCATTGCCGTATAAAAATGCAAACTTCTCACAGAAACTACAGTTATATTTTTCGGTAAGACGTGCAGTCCCTGAGCGCAATATGGGCTAAAATGTCCCGCAAGCCGCAATCGATAACCAAAGCATTTGTGCCTTATTTTTCGTCACGTGTAACAAAATCCACCAAATTTTAAAACCATCCGTGCTTACGAGCGCGATATAGCGGTGGAACACAATCCGCAAAGCTTCGCCGTTTATTAATCAACAGATATTTTCGCCCTGCGATGCCTACTTTTCGAGATATTAAACGATGTTTAGAAGAATAACGACCAAATTCAACGAACCTTACATCTGGCGGCCGAAGAAAAGAGAGCAACCTTGCTGGTCGGCACGGAAATGCGTAAGGGGGCGCCACTAGTCACGATCACGCTTTTAGCAAGGGCGCCGTGGCTGATATAAGCACGTGCCCTGGCTGGTCCATAAATTCCACATCCCAATTCTTGAAGAAGGACTACTGTGGAATGTGGCATTTATGATTTTTAGCGTTTTGATTCACCAGTCGGTGTCGGCGCATTCTGGCGAAAGCTTTGAAGTATGCGTTTCAGTATTTCGTGATAAGAATGGAAAAATTTTATGCAGTAAAAAGGGGCCATACGCCTGGCATATACACAACATGGTTGGTACAACATTCTGGTTTTCTGGTTTTACTTATAAAATTTCTGATGGACTTCTTGCATGCATCATGCATGTATGGGCATGTTATACTTTGCGTGAGGCATTTCCACACTTTACACCTGCGTTGACCAGACCTATAACTAGAAGTAGCACCTCAGGAATTCATTCCAGTCAAATTGCTAGACTGTGCCTCAGCATTTGTATACAGTATATGACAATTGTGTCAACCAAATGACAAAGTGATTTTCCAATAGCTCTCATAGTCTAGATTCATTGAAAACAGCCCAGAGTTTCATTTGCATATGCAAGGTGACATTTTAACCTCAAGAAGGTGCTACATGCACTATCCTGAGGATGCACTTTTTCAATTCAATTCAATTTACTACACCCACAGTCGATCATTACTTGAGGTGCCATGTGGTGGAGGGGTAGATGTACCCAAATACAGAAATGTTATGGCAAAATAGAACAACGAAAGTAAAAATGATATGCTGTAAAATTGCAGCAGCTAATGGGATATGCAAAACATAATAAAAACAGGAAGAAAAAATGTAAACAAAAGAAAATCAAGGACAATTTAATACCAACGATAAAGCAAACTTGCATGTAAGTTCAGTGACATGTCAAAACAAAGATATAATTAAATGCGGCGAGTGGTCACTTCACATCAGGTTTTTTTTGCGGGGGCATTGTATGACTGTAGGTTTAGCCAGATCAATGTGTTCTGGAATACGTTTCACTGCTCAAAATTCTTTTAAACGCGCTAATGAAATTATTTTTCACATATCTTTAGGGCAGAATGCAAAGCTTCCACTGATGGCTTCAAAGGTCCAGTCTTTAGAAAGTTTGAAAGTATGGAAGATGCCCAGGAATTTATGGACACTGGACCCAAGAAGACGGGAACTGCATATTTATCCCAAGGTGTGAAGCAGAAAAATATGCTGTTCTTTCTTGAGTTTTTGCATCCCGTGTTTGTCTGATGTGTGTTTTTCCATAGGGAGATTAGACTCACTTTCCAAATTGCGGCAGCTGGCGAGTCCTTCCTTAAGTACTGAATGTACATGCGTTTGTACCTGTGGAAAGTATCCAGGAATTAGCCTGTCTTTAATAAAAAGTGTCGATGAAATCCCGGGATGCCTTACATTTCCACACAAGAGAGCGTTTGAACCTGAAATTCCAATAGCGACGCCAAAAAAAGCAAAATTGCAAACTAATGCAATGAAAGATCCGTTCTTGGGTGAAGATTCGCAGGTTATTTACACCGATGGAGCTTGCGAAAAGAATGGACGTGCTGGATCCAAAGGAGGTATCGGCGTGTATTGGGGTCCAAATCATCCCATGTAAGTAGCCGGTACCACTTCCACTTATTGCATTTGTTTTTGATGATGTTCAAATTCACGTGAGTTTCACTGAAACTTTCTCAGGCAAATGCTCGAAGATATTTTTGAGAAGTTGAGGGTAAATGATCATGGGAATTACAATTATACGCTGAGACAAGTTTATGAGATTTGGTTTAGGAACCCTTGTGTTCGCTGTTTTAAACATTTGCCAAGCTAAACTATAGTGCAACACTTTTGAGCTTCTGACTGAGCATTAAGCATTTGGAGAAAGATGTCATAAATCATTTGTGATTGTTAATTTATATCGTCTGCATTCAAATTTCAGGAATCTTAGCGAGCCATTGGAGGGGAGGCAAACAAATAACCGAGCTGAAATAATGGTTCGCACATTGCTCTCGAGCACGTCAACGTTTATCAGACTATGAATATATTGCAGAATAAACAGTTAGTTGTTCATTAATTTAGGCTGCAGTCAGGGCCTTGGAACAGTGCAAGAGCTTGGGGAAGAAAAACGTCACCATATGCACAGACAGCAATTTCACGATTCAAGGTATTTGTTATTGTTGTGGAACTTGTTGCACCTTTCTCAAATCTGCATTTGTCCACTTGGTGAAAAAAAATCATAAGGACTTGACAAGTTGGCAAGTATGTTTATTTTGGTTAACGTCATATCGTGTTCTTGATGCAGGTATAACAACGTGGATCAACAAGTGGAAGAAAAATGGATGGAAACTGGCTAATGGCAATGCCGTCATAAATAAAACTGATTTTGAGATGCTGGACCGAGCTCGAGAAGGATTGAACGTAAAATGGGTAATTATTTTGTATTTTTTTTTATAATTATATTTCTAAAACAATAATGGTATAGAATTATTTTTATTATTTAATAGAATACAATGATTGCGACTGACTTTTTGTTTTTTAAATGCAAATTTTTATTATGTTATTTGATATGGGGATCTTTTGTTTATAACATTGGATGCTATCTCATGAATTTAATATACAGTATTCGTTCTGTTCTAAATAATGACATATTTTTGCCATGCCTAGGTTCACGTCAAAGGACATGCAGGAATTGCTGGCAATGAAGCAGCGGATCAGTTAGCTAGACAAGGAGCTGAAGGAAAGTAAAATTATCTTGTAAGGTACAGTGTACATGTATTTTCAGTTCAGTGCCAGCCTGAATGTACATGTTGATAGTTCCTGAGTAAGGAAAAATTGTGTAAATAATTTAATATTAAATTACAAAAACGCTAACTGCCTAATGATGTTGCAATTAGTTTTTCACGATGCAGTTTCAATAGTTCGGGCCAATTACTGAACAGGGGTACTTGTGTTGTAATTGTAAAGTTTCTGCCAGTGCAATTTTGGTTTTCAATTTAAATCAGAAATTGTATTATTTCATTGCTTAAAAATGATAAACAGTACAAACATAAAAACATTAAATATAAAGAGGATGAAAAAAATTTTGGTATATTTTTGATATACACTGTAAACTAGGGGTCAGTGATCAGGGAAAACTATTTTGGGGGTACCCTGTAGATATGTTTCTCGTTAGCCAGTGAGCGTACGAGTGCTATGCTGCGTAAAACTGACATCAAAGGGGAACAATGTCTCAATCTCTATGGGGAAAACTTCAGATTGAGCAGTGTTGCCAGACAGCAACATTCTAATTTTACAAGCGGGAATTGGCTGACAGGTGATTGAATGAATACGATCAAAACATGCAGGAAGAGGGTTCTTTGAAGACTCGATATGTCAGGTGAAGATTTGCATTATAAGGCCGAATAGCTATAACGTTGCCGTGAATGCAGGCTCTAAAAAATCGTTTAATTCACAGAACTTCTGATGATGTACGAGCCATGATCCAGTGTGCTAAGCTGGACGAGAAGGACTTGAAGAGCGAAACCCAGGCCATTTCCTTCAGCCCTGCCCTCAATGACAACGATATGGTTCTTCTGGAGTTGGATAACTCCTTGCTTGAGTATGTGGAAAATGGCAACAGGTAAATCTATGATTAGTCGGTGGTGGCTGGACAACTCTGGAAAAATGAGGAGGCAGGGGGGTTTGTGTTTTATGGGAACGTCCTATACATGTTGGCCAAAAAAATGTCAAAAAGTACCATCCAGGATGGCACTTTTGTGGCAGAAAGTACTGCAGAAGAATGGCACGCACTTTCTTCTAATTTCACGTGTCATTTCTGTGTTCAATGTTTTGCACATCACCAGGAATTGTGTCGTTGAATTAAACTAGCCCCTTGCTAGCTCCCAAAACTGGTCATAATACAATTTATAATTGTTATGCATGACTGTGTGCACCTGCATTATCAATGTATAATGTAAACAACATACTGCAACATACATTGTTGACCTAATGGAATAATATGGCCATCACGACGTTTGTTTTCAACTTGCTCTTGTACCATATCACATCTTGAAATGTTCATATCTTTGATGCAATGTTGAAAATCATATCTTCTTCTCTATGCATTGCTATAACATCAGTTTGGTAATTCGTGGTATGGAAGATGACCATGCCGTCCTTTGCACCAACGAGGGAACATATGCCATCAAGGAGGCTGAAACGTCAAATTCTTTACTCTTGTTGGAACATCTTACTCCACCTGGTGATATGGTGGAGACTAACGAGCGAAAAATAGTTCCTCGTGAGGTGAGTTTGGCATATCGTTATTGTAAAACATTGGCATTTCCTTCCTCGAGCTTGTCTCTGTTCCCACCGTCTCTTTCGTACTCCTTGCTCCAAACAAGCTCTGGTTATACCCCTTAGTGGGGCAGTGAAATAAATTAAATTATTCTGATGAAATTGAACAACTTTTCAGGTAATTGGAATGTTTCACACGTACTTAGAATTGAGCCCATGCAGGCCCCGGTTAAAAAGGCTTAGAAGTTTATTGGAAGAGAATCCCTATCAGGGGAAAGTGTTTGAAGAAGAAAATTGCGGAACCAAGGTAAGGTCTCGTCGACGGTATGTGAATCTTAGAAATCAATCTAATAGGGCATTGTTTTTTTGACAAAAAATTGCTCGTTCCAGTATACTTTCTTGGATCTATTAGAACAAGTGCAAGCAAGTGAGCAGGAATTGAGACTTGGTCTTCGACAGATTGAGGCTTTTCAAATCGACGGTAAGAACGCTATTTATTCTACCCTGCATTCCAGTTCAAAAGATCTATGTAGATAAAGTTCTTGTATGCGCTGTATGAGAAAATTCCCTGTAAAAGAAAACTGTTCATTTAAAAGGTTGTTGGCGTTTATTGGAATTTGACTATAAATGGCGAATCATAAATCACATTATCAACTTTGTGGATGAAAATTCATGGAGTTTCGACAGCGTCGTGAAACAGATTACACTTTCTACCCTGGGGGAATTAGAACCATATGAAGTCATGGAGCAGTGCTTTGAATACAACGCCAAGCCATGTGGAAAGCAAAATAGTGAAGGTAAATTTCGTTTCTTCAATTGTCTTCGGCGCTCATCCATCCATAATACCATTGATGCATGTTACGCAATTCAAATGTCTTGAATTTTAGGGCTAGATTTATACCAGCTAAGTGAAAAGAAAATATGCCGCCTTTTTGCTGAGGTGATGCTTCGGCAGACTAGCCGAGTAAGTTTTCTGGAGGAATTATTATATGAAGAGCTGAAAGACGTTCTGTTGATAAAAATTTAAAAACCAGGTTTTTTGTGCCACAGGTAGTTCATAGTATCAACAAATCTGTCTTCGTTTAAAATCAGATACTGTTAAAATATATTTTGATGAGATTTTCAGTTGAGTTTATTTTGCTAGAAAGTGGCATTAAAATTAACAGAAAATTTGTGTATTTAATACGATGGAAGTAAAGTTTAATTTTGTCAATAATGTTTCATAATATGCAGATATGTGACTGGAATTGTCTTAATTTGCATTAATTGTGGCATTTTTGTTTTCAGTTCAATTTACAGGATTTTCTTGAAGCTTGGGCACTTAGTGTGCCGAATGGCATGAAAACGGATCTGCAGCAACTAGAGGCAAGTTGGCTTCATGTAACGGTTCATATTGTTGTGTATTGTGACATTTAGTGCAAAAGTTTCATCGTGGTTTCATTTTTCCAAGGGCTTGGTTCTTATTGATTGTAACTCTTATCCTCAAAGTATAAGTCGTTTCCCCAGTTGGGAGTTACCGGAGGATGTTGCTGAAAGGTAAGCAAAATTTGCATATATCAAATATGATTAAGGACTAGTTTGCCAGTTTGTTGACCAACATGACTATTCAGTTGATCCCTATTTACTCGGGGGAAAGTATAGCTGCATGCGATCAATACTCTGGATACACTTTTATTTTCTTCTAACCGCAAATCGTCCGTAACATGTTCAAACATTGTCGGCAAATTCTAACGCAACACTTGCCAAAAATCTTAAGTGAGCATTTTTATTTTTGACTGAAGCGTCATTATTGGCCGTTCGTCCTTAGGGGTAGATTCATCTATATGGTGCGTGTTACATCTGTTCAGGTCTTGGTTTTTTTTCGACTTTCTTTCTTTTTTGAATTTTGATCCTCTATGTTTGGGGACGTTGGTGTCATGGGTTATTTCGTAGCTAGCCATCGGTGAAGAGATGGTGTCCAGCATCATTTTAGCTCCCTGAATTGAGGATGCAGCCCCGCGTTTTGTACCTGATTCCTCAGGCAGCTGTTTGGGAATACGTTTTGAAATGGCTTTACTTTCGTGAGCACTGCTAGATGCCCTTTGCTGCGAGTGAGATGCACAGCATCCATTATCTGGGGTAGTGGCTGGATGTTTCTTCCGCTGCAGATGTACGGCAGGCATCGCAACTGAACCAGGTTCTGGAATTTCGGCTTGTTGCCTAAAAATGCAAAATGTTCAGCTTTTGTTCACACACCTTCAACGCTGTCCTAAAACTGCACAAACTTACTGTCCACCTGCAGTGGCATCCTCTTCTTGTGTGAGCATTGGCTGCTCCCTGTTGCGCGATGTAATTGTCACGTTGAAATTATTTTTTTTTGCAATTAGGATGGCGACCTCCGCATTGTGGTGCACCAGCTGCTTAGGGAAATATTTATTTGAAATCACGGGGTCTGTTTCAACAGATTTACATTAGGTTATCCTAGTTCGTTTCTGTGTTTATGATGCATGATTTGCCTGGTCCTTTTAGAGTTAACCAAAAGAGAGAGTAGCCTTTTGGTTACTCTATTGAATGGTAGCTGTGGAAGCCTGTGTAATTCAAGACATTTGCAATGTTATAAATACTCGTATACACGTAGTTGCTCCAAAGAATATCCAAATGACTTGAATTTGGTGACTACCATCCTCGAAAACCTGAATATTTCAGGAAATTTTATTTTTCAAATTAGGAAGCTTGGACAGCTTTAGAAATTTGATTTGGGACCTCGGCATTTTCACTATCAACATTTTATTTTGTGTTTGTTCATTATAATTCAAAAATTGACTGTTTGGTCGCAATTTCACGCAACGTGGCATTACATAAGATTCGGACTCACTTGGCTTCTGTGGACTCGAAAATAATCCTTTTCCACTGTTTCGAACGGAAATATGATTGGCCCATCACTGCCTTCTATCAGGTTATTGGGAATACCTGATCCGTCTATTCTCTGCAAAACTGTCTTTTTCATCTTGCGTTATTTGCTGGATTTACTGAAGCAGGGAAAATTTAAACTAAATTTTGATATGGTCGACGCTCATCCCGGTTCAAATTGAATTCGAGAAAGGAATGTTAGAACGTCAAATCGTGCGTTCTGTTTTTGCGCGTGCGTTCTATTAAATTGCATCCAAATTTCATCCAAGTACATTAGATCTAATGAAACGTAATTTGAAGCTTCAATGTTCCGGTAGCGATGTTGATGTTTTCAATTTTGGGTAGGAATCATAAAACACGAAGGCAAATATGATTTCATTGTTTTTCCTCCACCTTTTTTAATTACTAATGTATCGTATATACATGTACATGCGCATTTCAATCATTAGATCATAGAACAGACATATTGTAGACTGCCATTCTCAAATAATTCAAATTTCATGTTAAGTTAGTATTTTATTATTGGTTTAATAATTGGACTAGATGCCTGTTATGGTATCTAATAACATAGCAATCTATTTATCATGAAGATGACGACATAATTTCCGGAATGCCCACCTGTTACTTCCAATGCAATTATCGTCATGGTATAACCATTTTTGGTAATACGCTGTTTTCGAGATATTAGAAAATACATAGTAGTTTTTCCCACACCCTGTATATGGATATAAATTCAAGGCAGCTTTCATTTCATAGCCTTGTGTAACGATTCCTCTCTGACTATTACAAAAAAATAAAAGCAAGAATTGCGATTTTACACCATAGCCCACTTTTTATTATTGATTTTCATTAACCTTTCAGATTCAATTTTTTGTTTCAAACCAGAAGTAAATGGAGCTTTGAAGAGATATGTCCATTTGTGAAGTAAGTTGCTCGCAATCATTTGGTGCATTAATTTGCATTTCTGTAGAATTTTGCACTACCTTTCACACATGTAAATCCTTTTGTACGTTTTCTGTGGTTGCCTTTCATGCTAGATTTGAAAATCACGATAGCGCTAATTTCGGATTACATGAATTGCTGTTTAGAATTAGGGCTCCATTAATTTGCAGCGAGCGCATTTACGTCTTCTTTCATTCAACCTTTGCAGATTTTTCAAGCAATTTTTTTCATCCAACTTGTTTTCAGAGATCTGGCGACCGATAAACTGGATACCAACGGACTGCTTACTAAGTTTGCTCGTGTTTCCACTCAAAATGGGACGCGGTATTACACTCCGAAGCGACCGATTTGCGCGAATGCCACTCGGGCTAAGTGATGTTCAAAATTTGAGCAGTATGCACGTTCGGTATCGATATTTTAAATCTTAAAAAGGAATTCCCCTTCAATTTGCATCACAGTTGGGTGCAAATTTTAGTCGGAATTTTCATCAATGATTAATGGTTACAAAATTTAATACTTAAATGAAATTATTAGATATCGCTGCTTGAAAGTATAATAACCTAAATTTGCTGGATACTCATAACAATTATTGGCTGTACTGCAATATAAAAGCAACAATTTTTCATTCCTTCAGTACTCAGTAACTCTCTACTCTTCAGCAACTCTACTCCTACATATTAGCCGCCATTGGCAAATAAAGTTGTTGGGCTTCTCCTAACAACTCGAAGGCTGGTAGTGATTGCCTGCGGGTTGGGGCAGCGAAATCAGAAATCTCATTTTTAGGTTTGCTTGTATTATAGGCTCAACAAATTGTATATTCCAGCTCTGCTTTATGTTTAATTAGCGTTGCAATAAATGCAACATTGCGACGAAAAGTTGTTTTAAACACTGGAAAAATTATTGAAGTGAAAAATGTCATTTCTCCATGGCTTTAGAGAACAAAGTGTTCAGTTTGTTTCAAAGTTGGCACTGTTTAAATATTTGCCTTCATTCTGTTAAATTTTTCGTTCAATATCTGATATTTATTCGTGTTTTTGTCTAAATGTTACGCAGCAAATGTTTACATTTTTATACATCATATATTTTGCGTTTTTGTGGTCAGGGTGGTCAGAAAAATTACCCTGGAAAAGTTATGGAAGTAAAAAATGTCATTTCTCCATGGCTTTAGAGAACAAAGCGTTCAGTTTGTTTCAAAGCTGGCACTCTTAAATATTTGCCTTCGTTTTGTTAGATTTTTCGTTCAATATGTTACGCAGCCATAGGTTACTGTCGTTCATACTCAAAATAAACAACTCGATAATGCACCCATTTGCCACTGATTTTCTGGATGAGTGAACGTGGACTTTATTAAATGCTCCGTCGGTTCCTATATCTTAGGACAAAAGTCAAATATTTACCTTTGCTTTGCATATGCGCCGAATAAGCTGACATTTTGTTTTGCCTGTTGATACTTATGAACGTAGAACTGTATATAAATTTAAATTATTCTTTTATTAGATTATGTATGGGCTTCATTTGAAAGCTTTTCAAATGGTAGCGCTGTGTTGCAGTTTCATCGTTTCGACAGATGTCATGTGTATGTATGAGGCGTACAGTTCTCGTAGTCGCTGAATCGAAAGAAAGGTAGAAAAAATTCATCCGCTGATGCATAGTATACGATAGTCATTGATGGTAAGGTATACAGTGTTATGCGGCACTATGAGTTAGTTATAAACACTGATGACAGGGATGATCCGTAACATTATAAGGAATGTTTGGAACACTCACACTTGTCATTTAATATTAGGTCACGTTGAATCTGTTTTTTGCTGTCTTGTGTCTTGAAGGAAACTACGATAATTTCCCCCGAGAAAGGGCAATTTAGCCTGAAAATTGCAATTTCTCAATGACCGAGTGTTGGTCCGAGCCCGTGATTTTGAAAGGAGATTCAAACGTCCACTTTGCAACTGCAAACAACATACGAGCTCGTGCATGTGCATATGTTTGTAGATATTTCGACTTTTGGGAAAGCGAAGCCTCGTGGATAAACATTTGAGGTAGTATGCAAATAAATTAATGAATAGCGTTTCTTAGAAATCAGCGTTTCACTCAAGATATATTTTTTTGTTCCAGTATGCGAGGAATTGAAGTGACTCCTATCAGAATGAATTTCTGTCATGGGATCATCGATTTTAAAAGTAGGTGTACATCGTTCTCGGATGAATTTCGTTTATATTCACAGGAATACTCTGAATTTTTTTGCATGGTGAAGTCCTGTGAAGTCTAAAACCTATGTCTACCATGCAAAAAAATGCAGAACGTTGTTTTGTTTAGATTTTTTCCCAACTTAATATATCTACCGAATTTATAAATGTAAAAATGTTAAACATTGGTTTTAGCATTATCGTAAGTTTTAACACAAAGTATGCCCCTCAGTTGTGGAAAATGCATCATTTTTATTACCACACTGTGTACTGAAATCCATCTGAATTGAAAATCACATTTCGAAAATAAGAAAAGTTCAAATTCACTTTTTAATCGAAATAAATATTACGTCGCTGATTGTTGGCGTGTTGCTCTACCGGAAATGTTTTTTGTAAGTACGTCTACAGTATTGCTTTTATTTGCAAATCGATTTGTAATATCAGATTGGAATTTCGAAGCTTCTTCTATCATCCGCCCAACGTCCGCTGGTCTTGGTCGGTTGCAAGTATGATTAATAATTTTGCAGTTTGACTTTGTGATTTCAATCTGCAAAATCCCTAAAATTATAATTTCGGGAAATGCTTAACGTTAATAATAAATTGCCCTGAGTTTTTTTTTCACTAGTTTTATTTTTTGCAACTTTTTTGCTTTGATGGAAATGACCAGTTCAATCCATTTGATCTGTTTTCAACCGTCTAAAATTGATTGCTTTTGAAGTAATCGAAAAGTCCGAACGGTTCAGTAAGCAGGCATTTATATCATACAGTACGATAGAACCTTTTCTGTAGAAAACAAGTGATCATCTTTAAATTAATGACTCTTAAAATTGGATGATTTTCTTAAAGTGGTGCTTTCCTGAGATATACCTTCATTTTCTGTATTCATTAACTCTTTGGGAACGTTATTGGATTGGCATTTCTAATTACACGTATATCAATATTTATACATCCAATTAAACTGATAACTGGAATGAGCTCTATTCTCCGATGAATTATTCGAAAGGTTGAGAAGGTTGATCAAAGGATCAAAAGGATTAGACCTACATTGTACGTGTATGGTATATTCACAAAGAGACCTCTTTATGAGAAGTCGATGGCGCAGCTATTGACTAAGATATGTACAGTATTTCACTACCTAATTATGTGAATTTAGGTGCTCCATGATTGTCCAAGATGTTAAAAACAAAATGATAATTCGGCAATAGAAACTTTTCCAGTTCACATGCATGTGCGTGTACACGTTGAGAGCTTTAATTCCTGCCACACTTTTGCTTGCACTTCTAGTTTCTTTTGTGTGTTTTTTTGGTGCCTAAAATAACCTATGATAATAAAGTTTCTATTGGGCAGCATTTGATCATTGGCAATCACTGCAAGCTTGTGACCCATGAGGTAAAGCCCGCCATCAGGGAAAGCCCATTTCTATACTATATTATACATGTACCTATTTTTGAAAGTTTCGCAGGACGAATTAACCCATGCGATGTCATTTTTGTTGTAGTTTTCATCACTAAACACACATATACAGATTACTGCTTAAAGTACATCAACGCTACCGAAGGAGCAGCATTGACATAAAAAGGTAAATCTGCTTTTACAGCCGGAAGATTCCAGAGTATTGCACAACGTTTTTCCTTTAACTAGCACACGAAAATTTGTTATTTTCCAGAAATCCACTTGGGGAAACCTGTTCATTACTGGTTGTTTTCAGTGAGCACCTGTGGCGGCGCTGCGAGCATGTCCACGGGATGCTGGCACGTGCCAGCTTCACTCTGTCATCTCAAGATCTCGATTCCACATCAGTAGCGAATTCATCATTTCGGAGCAAGGATGCTCAGTGATTAGTTGGACGTGAATCGTCCTAGCGACGACTTTTTAATGACCGGCGACCGTCGCAGCATTACATTAGTTCCACTTATTGCTCACCAGCGTTTGTAATTTGCAGAAGCCGGAAAATGAGACCGGAAGTGAAAGACGTCGATTATCCCAACGGGAGTTCATCATCGGATGATTACGCTTCGGATGCCAAAGTCGATTACGGTCGATTGGGCGATTATGGCTCCCTCCTCGCCCTCCATTTGAACTTCAGCGGAAATGCACCCTTTGACATGGGCGAGAATTTCAGCCTGGTGCTCGATGACATATTGAACGACTTCCGGTCCTCCTTGTACCTCTACAAGCGCTGGCAGCACGTGGTCGTCATCTGCTGCTACGTCCTGTTGTTTTTGGTCTCGGTTTGCTTCAATTTCCTGGTGCTGGTCACCGTGTTTCGCTACCGGAGACTGAGGAGGTGAGTCCAACTCAGATTTCATTAAAAACTGATGATCCGAAAATGATGAAAAAAATCGATTTCCAGTTTCGCGTTGTTAGACATTCAGATTATCAATAAGCAATTAGTTTCGAGAAATTTTTCGAGATTAGTAAAGCGTAGTGAGCGTCACAATGACCTCATGGGAGCCGATGACGTCACTTCAAAAGAAAAAAATGGGTACATCATTACATGGGACGTTCAAATATTACGTCATCAGCTGGAGGGAAGGGGTTGTCGGGCAATAAATACGTAATTTTTTAGGAAATCCCTCATTTTTAAAACTTCCCCATAAACCCCTATGGAAATTTAGCAAAATGTAACGAAATTTCCATGTTCTTATCTAAGTTTATGAAAGTTTCCATAAGTAATCAGAATTTAGTATAAAATTTCCTTAAATTTATCAAAATAAATTATAGATTTTCCAGACTTTCATCATTGTTTATTATAGCATTTCCCTTCTTTCATCATAGTTTATTATAAAGTTATAATGCATTTATCGTAACTTTAAAAAATATCATAATTTATCATAATTTGTTATGAAGTTCTCCTATTTTTACCCAATTTTATTCAAAAGTTCAACGCTTCGAGCAATCAAAGCCTCAGTAAAGCCCCTATGTATGGCAGTAAAGCCCCTATGTGTGGGTGCCCGTGGAGTATAAGGCTCAGATTTATCAGATTTATCATTTCATCCTCCAGTCATTTAGACTGGGAGTCTGCAATATAATGATAAAAACTTGACATTGAAGGGGTAGTGAGGGAAGGGGATGGGTTTGGGGGAGGGATATGTTAAAAATAAAGCGCCAAAGGTATAGCTTCTCATTTTTTAAAACGGGCCTTATGCCTAGCGGCATTACAATTAAACACCCCCACTGGACTCAGAATAGTGCGTCAGAATGAAATTCAACTTTGTAACCTTCACGTACGTTTTGTTTCAAATTCTTCCGTGTTGGCAATTTTTGTTTGCTAAAGGGACAAAATACATGTCCGATTTCCCAGCGGGACCTTGGGGCCTCCGGCCATAAGTAGACATCGAAGTCTTGTCCTTTCTGCGATTCATTCGTGGTCCTTTCGATAACCTTCAACAAGCAAACGATCCGTACTATAACCGAAATTGGCGGATTTTGTCTGTACTTCAATTCAAATAACCCACGTAACCAGCCCCTGCATCTAAACAATTTTTCAAAAAAAAGTGAAAAGCTCTTTTCCTTTGAAGGTTTTCTATCATTCCTGTTATTGGGTTAATGTGACGATGTTCCCACGAGACTTTTAATTGAGTTTGCGCATATGTTTTATCTTTACTAGTTAGCTTGATAATCGCCTGAGTAGAAAAGTGTGTTTGAAAATGCGCTAAATTATATTACACGGAATTACAATTTGTTTCTCTCTCCGTTGCAGCGTCACCAACTACTTTTTGGTTAATTTGTCCATCGCTGATTTGCTGGTCACTTTGATCTGCATGCCCATGGCCATCGCCACCAACGTCTACCGGCCATGGATCTACGGTGTGGTCACTTGCAAACTGGTGCCTTACATGGAAGGTAAGACCTCTGCTGTTCAATGAGAAACTGCATCAATAATGGGCATTTGTGAAGCTTTGATTTCGCAAATTGTTCCAATACTGGTCGTTAGTTGTTTCATAACTTTTCAATTTCACGTGAAGTGCACATTTGAAATTGAAGATATTTTCTTGCTTACCAGTTTTAAACAACATCACTTCTCCATCAATTAGCAAACAGTATAGGATAATGTTTAGTAAAGTTATTTCTTAATAACGCATGCAATCTAAAATAATAATGGCGTATCACCTGCTGGTATGTCATCATCTTAGGGGGAGGGGGCTAAGTTAATACTGAGTGGTATTTTTTTTAAAATTGGTCTACATCCATCAGTTTTCATCCAGTTTTCCAAACAATTTCATTTTCAACATCATTTACCACAAACCCCCTTCCAAATGATAATGCTGAATTGCGCAAAACTTTTATCAGAATTACATGTAGATAACAAAACGATGGACTTTAGTCACACAATTGTGGCACATTCAACAAAACGATAATTGATGGACATTGAGCCATTGATTGTTTACCTTTCATCTCTTGATGTGATGACTCTCCAGTTGGACAACCCCCTTCCAGTCTGTCATCATGCTTCACTATTTGGCAACTTCCCACACCTTAGATGATGACATAATACATGAATGCTCCCCCAGCGTTGTTTTTAGAACATGTCTTCGATTGTTCATCATCTTACTTTATCCTTACTCAAATTTTGATAAAATAGAAATATATTTATAAAATTCGACGCCGTACTAAGGGGGTGAGGAAGTTGAAGCTGATGATGGTGATGGTCAGCAATTTTGTGGTTTTGTCATGACGCTACAGCAAGAATGCCCCCTTCCCAAACATTTCTATTTTGGAAAATATGAAAACTGAAAATTCGATGCCATGGTGTTAGGTGGTCGAAGTTTATGAAGGGGATTAGCAATCTGATGCTTTCGTGGTGACGTAATACTCGAACGACCCCCAACCATTTCCGGGCCATTTTCATTTCCATTGCCGGCCTTTTCTAATTGTTTTGAGTGAAAATCCGTATTTTTCTGTTCGAGAGGTGTCGCCGTATCCGCCAGCATCTTCACGCTGACCACGGTCAGCGTGGACCGCTTCGTGGCCATCCGGCACTCGCTGAAGTTCCGCAAGAGCATCAACCGTCCCAGAGCCATCAAGGCCATCGTGGGCATTTGGCTGGTGTCCGTCTGCCTCTTCCTTCCGGTGCTGCTGGTGAGGACCACGGAGGGCGTTTTCTTGCCCCACACCGGAGACACCTTCGTGTTCTGCATCGAGAAGTGGCCGCGGCACTCGGACCGGCTGCTCTACTCGGCCATCCTGTTCCTCCTGATGTACGCCATCCCCGGGCACGCCATCGTCCTGGCCTACACCCTGATCGGCTGCTCCCTGGCGGACCCCACCCAGCGGGTGACCATGGCCAGGCACCCCCCGGACAAGGTGCTGCGAAGCCGGCGCAGGATAGCCCGCATCATGCTCCTGCTGGCCCTCATCTTCGCCCTCTGCTGGCTGCCCTACAACATCTCGGCCCTGCTCCTGGAGACCAGCGAGGACGCCTGGCTGCGCCGGACACTGTCCGCTGTCCTGCCCTTCGCCCTCGTCTTGGGTCACTCCAACAGCGCCGCCAACCCGGTGCTTTACTGCTTCCTGGCCAAGACCTTCCGACGCTGCGTCAGGGACGCCCTCCGGCGCTGCCTCAAGAAGCTCAAGCTCACCAAGAAACTGCCCAGGCTTAGGAGGCAGCGATCAGTAAGTGAAACTTTTATCCCAAACGAAAATGTTTTCCAAAACAGGGTTGCGCTGTTAAAAACAAGGGTAGTATTACAGAACTTTGTGTATGGCAACTGGCATGGAACGTGTGATCTATGTTCACAGTGCTCATTAGCTGCATAAATCCAAAAAAAGCTGTATACACACAGATACTGGTTGCAGCGTGGTTCAAAGTTCACCACTAGCCAATCGAGCAAAAAACTGAGCATTCAATGGTTATCCACATCCTCGGTTCTGTCAAATTGATAAGTCTTGGGATGTGTTTCAGGTCACCTGTAAATATCAGCTTTTTTGCAGCACTCTTTATTGCAAATAGTCTCTGCTGACTGAAGTTTATGCTGCAAAATGTGTTTGAGACGCTGTGCAGGCATGCAAACCTCTCGAAAACGCTTGTTTCTGATGGCGTGCTTTAAAATATATTTTTCGCCATGATTTGGGGTTTTTTCATCCTCTTCGCTGCGAAATAAAATGAAAAAACTATAATTCATGCAAGAAAATATATTTTCAAGTACATGACCTATTTCAAAGTGCAAAACTACCTATTGGATAGTGGTCCGAAGAACTGTTTGCCAAGTGGTTTCAGATATGGGAACAATAACACATTACATTAAGTGTATTTGTTTGGCCGAAACATATTTCGCGGAAAACAAATGCCGCAGATCTGTTTGATGTCGCATTTCTTCGACCATTTACTTCCAGTAATGGCACTGAGTAAATAACCCAAAATTACCATACCATTATCTACTTACCCCCCCTCCTTTCGAAATTTGGTGGTTGCAACTCGAACAGTGGTATGAGGGTGGTGCCGTATACTCCATGAACTGTTGACGAAAATGTGGTTAATTCGTCATCGGGTGTAATTGTGAATGTCGCCACAGAGTGACTGCAATACCACTGAAGTGTGTGGGCTTCTTCTGCTTTTGGTATGTTCGCATTATCACCGATTAACAACGACCTAAATAATTCGAAGAAGACGACATTTGTACGTGTAGAAGGTGTAGATACGTCTGTCTCCTCTCCAGGAAGACCAAAAAGCAAATCCTCAGGTGAGTTTTATGAGTTGCATTTTATACTCGTTTTCCCACTAGTTATTCAAGCGTTTACCGAGAAACATGGCTTTTTGTGTGTTTAGTGATTTTCTTGAAAATTGTCATTTATATGGTTATGGTAATCTAACCAGTTGTTAAACTGACGCTTTTATAAGAAAATGACTGTATGAGCATACACGTGTTTTTCACTGAATGTGCACATTAATATTTTTTCGCATAAATACACATAATCTCCTTGAATTTGAAAAGCTTATTTTATGTATGGAAATCAATAATCTAAGATTTGGTGCGAGGTTATGTTATTATGAACATTATTCAGTACTTACATTTATATGAAAATCAGTAATTTTTCTCTCATTTATTGGATTTTCATATAGGTATGGAATTATGCTCGTAATAACTTATATTCGTACCAAATCTCAGATTATTTTTTTTAATAAAATGGGTTTTTACAGGGGTTGTTCATAATATTAATTCTATGTCACATGTCGGTGCAGGGAAAACTGTCTAATGTATTAGGGTGGCCAACTTATGGAGGTGTTCAATTACATTTCACAGTTGTAGGCCGCGTTTTAAACAACCTGCACAATTTATGGTAAATGGTTGGCGCCTATGCTTTACTGCATTACACGCACGTGCTGAGAGGTTGCCCTGTTAGGTCAAAGTTCATCACTTGATTTCTTTTTCTAACTGATAGTCTAAATTGGGGTTAGGTTAGACACAACTGCAGGTTTCCCATATCCACTTTTGATTTCTCTTCGTGTTTTCTACCAAATTTCCTACCACATCAGTCATTTCCCAGACTTAAAATATTTCAACATTCAAAAAAATTCCATATCTTTTTTCAGGTACAACCCTCAACTCGTAACAATGAAATACCTCATTGCTCTCGGTAAGTAACTTTATAATGTTGACTCAAGTTCAGATCGTGATGCTGACTCGCGTTTACATTTCAATTTTAGCTACTGTCTGCGTTGCTGCGGCTTTCACATCAGCCCTGGTGAGTCCTGCAGCGCACCTCGCGAATAAAACATTAAAAATGTTTAAATTTTACATTTCATTAGATGGATATTAAATGCTCGTTATGCGTGCTTTTCACAAACACTATTTGTAAATGGTAATGGCATAATGTCATCCTCTTAAGTCTTCCACTTCTGCTTGCCGAAGTGCTGTCTGATGGCACTAGCCACCCCTTGCGACCAGGCGGAATCTTTCTACAGCGTCAACGAGGACTTTGGCAAAACTGACCACGTTGAATGACATGTGTTGAACAATGCATACAAATCTGTCTAAATTAATATATCTGGACCGATGCAAAAAATTGTTTAGTGAACGTGTTCATTTGGAAAGGTAGGGGTCAACGGGCTTGGAAACTGCTTTTACTAACCAAAAGCAAGTCCATTCGAATCATAACCTGAGACGTACTTGCAAAAGCCCCAAATTTTGCTCGTGAAATCTGAATACCACTTACTGTATCTGCATTGCGACTTATCGACCATATCTGCAATATAAGCTTGCAATATGTCGTCAAGGGAGTTTGTGCAGCCAGATACGTAGGATGCCATGGAAATCTTGTCACTGAAATTTTGTAAAGAAAATTATGTAATAAAACGACTGAAACACCATGCCTTTAGCCCATTTGTTTCTTGCACTTTGGTTCTATGATTGCTGCCCCAATGGGCCGGTGGCATCATGGGCCTTCAGTAACTACTGTCTTCATGACACTTCAGCCACTTGTTGCTCTTTTCACTGTGTTAAAAAGTCGTATTCGTTAATGTATTGTCTGACAATGCAAAATATCTTTAACATTCGATGTTTGTTATTGTGCGCAGGCAAGGAGGGAATCGATGAAGATGTGCCGCATCCACGCTTCCATCAAATCCACCAGTTTCCAAGAGCCCTCGACCAATGTGCTGTCCTCGTGTAGCTGCCAGAGGTCCAACAGCCAGATGTCGACGAGTTTCTATTACGACTCCTCCCATAGTGGATCCAGTCAGAACTTCATCCCCAAGTGCTGTCCTTTTTTAGTGCGACCCAGAGGCAAAAACAAGATGGCCGACGTCGGCGAAGACAACCCAACAAACTGACACATGCTGCTGTCCAACATGCAAATTAGTGCGAAATTACCTTATAATTCTTGGACTTAGGTTTCGTTTCATCATCGGTGTCTGTATTACTCATCTGGCTTTGAGCCTCGCTGAGCAATGACGTTGTGCAGTACTGAAATACATCTTTGACTTGATCTGTTTGAGGTGCCTTGGATCGAACCACCCCATGTAGACTCTCAAATCGAGCATGCTCAAGTCGAGTGAAGGTGGAGTAGGTCAAACGGGTTCACGTGCGTGACTTACACTGAAAATCAGATTAGACCCACAGAGCAGTTGAAATTGAAATCCAGAGGATAACAATATGGGTTTTTCCAGCTGTTATCCCATATCCGATTGTCGTGACAATGGCTGCCCACTTGACATCTTTTGACACGATGGAGGACCCCTGAGACAATGAACATCTGATTGTGCACTTTTTATTTGTTAAAAACGAATGAATTTTCCTATTAAAAATCAGGTAAAATCCCTATTTTGTAAGAATTATTTCGAATTTCAAAATTGCGGGAAACCATCTTGGCACTATGGTAAACAGTGACAGTAATGTACTGAAGCTATGGGATTTCCCGTGAAGTACCATGCAATTACGGACAATGATAAAAGATAAGATTAATTAAAAATAGAAAGAAAAACTGCCAAAAGCATCGAATGACCCCTGGAATACATGCTACATGTATCTATATTTATTTAATCTAATGAAACAAGGATTGCGATGTAATGGAATTGCGAACTTGAGGCAGGATTATGGTAGGTTGAAGCACCAAAACCTTGATTAGAAATCGTGTCATTTTCAATTGTTTTTACATTTTTTTAATTATTCAGTAAATTTTTTTAATAATCGCATTTTGTTTGACGAAAATGACATTTGTGAGAAGATTTTAAAATTCATTTTTAAATTTCAGAAAAATTGAGGACAACATATTTTTACCGACGAAGGTTCCATTCGCATGACCCGTTACTATCTCCTCGATAGTATAGTGGTGAGTATCCCCGCCTGTCACGCGGGAGACCGGGGTTCAATTCCCCGTCGG
>JAQFYZ010000478.1:0-41632 GCA_034695085.1 Cylindroiulus punctatus
GAATCGCAAACAGGAAATGGCATCCTATTGGTTGAACGGCGGCCATTTTTGTCTTCTCTCGTTGATTTGACTATAGTTGTACTGGTTGTCAGTACCTTGCACCAGACAACATCCCAGGATTTGAGCGGGATTTTTGAACATCTGAAATGCTTTTTTAAATGCTACATTCAGTAACCTAGCTATATTCATGCCGGTCAAGTGACATTTGTAATTGTTTTCCTGTTAATGCTTTTCAGGTACTGTCACTTGGAAGAGCGATTTTCACACAGTGTGCTCCTGGGTGTTTTTCCCGGGAATGCAAGCTTGGAAGTACGACTTGCTAATAGGTATTGTCTGGTTATATTTCGCTAATGAGCATTATTTAAATGTAAAAAAAACGATAAAAACAACATCATTACCTGTTTCTCATTCAGCCAAATATCCAGTGGCAATTCGCTGTCCAATAGCGGGGAAGTTTCGCTTCGACCAGCTAGGGGATATCCCGTTCGAGACCCGCATCCGCGGTGGTGTCACGCAGAGTCCCAGGCCCAACGTTTACTGCAAGGAAAACATTTCGGACTTTTCAGTTTGTGACAAGGACCAGAAACAAATCGCCATTGATGCAGTGTACTGCCTTTCGGTGAATCGTTACGGACAACCAGTTGATATTTACTGTAAGCAGCTATTTCTTTTAATTTAAACACATACGAGCAACCAGAAAATGGTAGAAAATGTCTGTTATTCATGCAGCTGAGCCTGACTACATAATGAAATGTGTTGGATATTGGAGGGAAAATCTGCGCTCTTATTTAATCACCATGGACGAAGAAGATGCTTTTAGCAGATACCGATGCTGGGTGAGTGTGGCAGTTTCGGCATACACGCTGTTTTGACATAGCATTCAAAGTAGCTGATTCCAACTCAGAATCAACTGCTCAATATCAATTAAGATACATGTATATTTATTATTGCATATTACAGGTGTACCAGCGAGCAGATCTCAACCGCATCCTGCTATCTTATTCGGTGGGGGCTTTTTGCAATTTAAATCAAGAAGTGGAGAGTTATAACTTTACGCAAGGTGCAGTGGTGGCCCTTTCCATGACAGAGTACGAGAGAGAACGTAAGAATTAATTTGCACTTTGACTTTTGCCTATTTTGGGTTTCTAAGGAAATTAATGCAATTATTTTGTTAAGTGTAACGCAAAACATTACCCTCTCATTCGCCAAAATTCTGGCAATTTTACGAGAAAAAATAATAAAAGAATTAGATAAATTCACTAATCTTATGTCAGCTTAAACACTAGGTGTTTATACTATTTATGAATATGCATCTCATTAAATTAATATCAATTGGTTCCTCACATTTCAAAATCATGTTTTGATTTATTTATGGGTGGAGCTTAACCTCTCCTATGGATAAAATTAAACAAAAAGAACGTCCATGCAATGCATTACTAAAAAGGGGGAGGGGTTGGATGACATCCTTCCTTGCATATGGCACTGCGCCTCACAGCCTTTTTTATGTATAAAAGTTAGTATCTACCAGATTTTCTCGCCACTAAACTTTTAACTAAATTCCAAAGCAGACCTGAAAGCGAGCAGCTTTTAATTAAGAAGAGATAATTGCATTATTTTCCAATTCAGTAACGGTAAATTGGTTTTAGTGGATCTGAACGTGTTTTGAATGTTTTCAGGCGATGATTGCCCAATGTTTTTTGACGACGGTACAAATCCATGGAAGTCTACGGATCAGTCGGTTAAAGTCTTTACTTTCAGAAATTCAGCGCCTCGTACTATGACCTCAAGTGTTATCATTTTGTTCCTCTGCACACTTGTAATCTCATCGTTAAAATAGTGGGACATTACGAAATTTTGCGTTTCTAATTCTCAGTTTTTGTGTCAAATCACATCTTTTGCTCGAGATTATGGGCCTCATGGTAAGCTGAAAGTTAATTTCAGTTTGTAGGTAAAATGACAGTTGTCTGCACCATTTCACGCATACTCGACGTATGCACTATCTCATACTTAGATCTGAATTGTTTTGTGTACAGACTTGTTCAAGTGCTTTGAAACGATCTACTTATTTTTTTTATATTTCTCTGAAAATTTTTACACGTGTAAATATCTTCCCTTTTTAAATAGCATTTTACTTAATTTTTTTACCGCATAAGAATAGCGCAAATATTCTCATGGCAAGGATTGGTCGCTTGTTCTGCGTGAGCGCTGCCAAATGATGTGGGCATTTTTATTTTATGATTTAGAATCTTCAATGTGAAATTACAGCTGTTGTGATTGTACGGAGTTTATGAACGATTGCGTAGTTGAAATATATACATGTAACAGATTTCTGGTTATGGGCACCACATCTGTAAATGTTACAATTCTAAATCATCAGTAAGCTATAGGCGGTGGTGCCTGTATTTTGTAGGCCTTAATTTTCAAGGGATTGATTTACGTTTTATGAAGACTATCATAATTTCGGATTGTGAAAGTCAAAACGTCATTTTTTGTGCACATCGTTATTAGGCTCGAGCTTTCACTCTTGAGAATACATCTTTGTGAATTCACCCAATCCCACAGTAATTATCGAGGTTGTTGTAGATCTCCCATGCGCGAGAAATAATTATCATAAATTGAATCTCGTTTTTAACAAAGACCTCATCAGGTTTGTCTTACCCAGGTATATGAAATCTCAGCTTTCTATTGCATTTGTTATTAATTTCACTTGTACATTACTTCGAAGCTCATTAAAGTTCTACGTCTTGTATACCCGTGTTTTCAAAAATAATTACTTGTCTGATCATGTTGGACCGAGTGACTCGTGTCATTTACCATTTTCAAAATTCGCGCCACTAATTATATTTCAGTGCATCGGCGACAGATGGCAGTACCTGTCACGTTGTAACTTTCCCATGACGTCACAGTCCACGCACGCGCCCACGTGACAAGTGCAGTCGCCATTTCTCGTTGTCGTTGGAATTTTCGTGAGAATGTTTGTGGAAATGTTGTGATTTCGCCGGTATCGTCGTTTTATCGGAATTCAAGGATTAACCCCAACCATGGCATTGAAACGAGTGAAGGGCAACATAGAGCGCATGTTCGACAAGAATTTAACCGACCTAGTGCGTGGCATACGAAACAATAAAGAGAACGAGGTAGGGGGAGGTGTGATAACTTCAAAGCTATATGCTAAAGTCTTTTGCTTGGTGGTTTTTAGCTGCGAGAAACTCGGGAATCACATCTTTAGGTGCTAGGTGACTTTGGTTCACTGTCAGAGTAGGGGTACGCTTTTGGAAATTAAGAGTGTTCTGTTGAAGGTGTGCAATATGGTGTTTCTTGCAGTTGAACTACCCATAGAATGAAGAACCAGAGTAGCCAACTAATTGTCATGAAACGAAGAGTATGTTCGCCTAAAAATGTGAATAACTGAACATGTTGGTGCAATAATGCATTTCTTGGTATTATAATAACCCCCGAGGTTATTCTAAGCAGTTATTTCCATTTGAAGCTTTCCCTTTCGTCCCCATCATATTTCACCAGAAAACAAGAGTAATGACCTTAGATAACCTATGGGGACCATGCATGGGCTTTAAAACTAAGTTGAAGCTACACTTGTTGGTTCAGCAGTGTTCAGTTAAAAAATGCTTTGCTTGTGGGCTTATTCTGTTGAGATTTTAGACTCCCATAATCCTGATGAGAAAGTTGGAGTTTCTTGATGATAACGATTATCGTCTGTGCTTAGAAATCGCCCCATCAAATACACATAATCGTAAGCAAAGTAGAGTCTACTTCAGAGTTAGGACTTTGAACTGAGTTGGACTATGTACTGAAAATAAAGTTCACCAGCAAGAAAGCCACAATTGGGGATTGTCGATGGTGTAATTTGAGGCTAAAATGTCGAGTGTCTATATCAAGGACATTTACGTCAAGCTATTTGGAAACATTACCACTGAACCAACAAGTGCAACACATGAACCAGAAAAAGAGATTGACACAACAGGGCGTTTCTATAAGTAATTATTAGTTGCTCCAGTCAAAATGTCAACTTAGTTCGTAACCCTTGCTGGATGAAGAAGATTTATGGGCCAGAGGGTTGTGACAATCTATTCTATTTTAGATGATGTTGCCCTACCACATAGTCAATACACTACTGATTTCATGTGTTAGGGGGAGGGGGAATAGCCGATTTGGAAATCAAATCTGGGTCTCCTGAAAGCAAGATGGGTGTGATACCACTAGGTCATCTGCCCGGTAATATGCTTCAATAACTGTTAGCAACAAATTATTACAATAGCTGGGGTTTAATTAGAAGAGCAATTGAAGTGAGTCATTAATAGATTGATATTATTTGAGTCATGGTTGCATTATGGCTCTCATAATGAGGCATTACCAACTCATCGCTGCTTCTCATGTGAACAGTAGGCCTACTAAGCGAGTAATGCTGTAATTATGTTCTTAAATTCTGCAACAGTCAAATGCCAGTCATTTTTTGTGTAGACACATGAGCAGTTCGCAGCTGTCAAATGCCCTCATTTCTGAATCTGCAGAAATATTTCAGTGATAACATAGCCATAATGTACTAATAAAGCTCTAATGTCAGAAAAATGCTACCTATAACAGAGTAAATATAGGACTTGTCACGTTAAATCGTGTTGCTCATGAGAAATTATAGGCAATGCATGCACATCTGTAACGTTTTTCTACTGTTATTAAACGTTTATTGTGTAATACCTAACTGAACCTAGCCTCACCAAGACTAACCTAAACTTAACCTAGACTAATTGAGACTAACCGGACTTAACTAATATGAGTAATGTCAACTAAACCGAAGTTTTGGCTTGTTTGCCAAGACTAACTAGTGGGCTCCGTTTAAAAATATTTTGTTTTTTTACTAATAAAGTTTTGCCATAAATATTTGGTGACATGCATTCTCTCATTATCTGGCTCTCAGTTGCTTTGTGTATCACATCCACCATGTAACATAGTTATAGGTGTTTTTTAACATTTTGTCTTCAGGCAAAGTACATTGCACAATGCGTAGAAGAAATAAAGCAAGAATTAAGACAAGAAAATGTAGCGGTGAAAGCCAATGCTGTTGCCAAATTAACTTATGTAAGTCATCAAGAAAATTCCCCAAATATCTCTTTTTAAACTGGAGTTAGACAATCCTGTTAATATTCATGCTGATTTTTATAGCTTCAAATGCTAGGCTATGACATCAGCTGGGCAGCATTCAATATCATAGAAGTCATGAGCTCTCCAAAATTCACCTATAAGGTAATGCCGCCTTATTCACTTCCGCATGATATATGCGTCCGATATTATGTTACAGGTTTATAATTTGTAATGGAATCGGCATATTTTAAATGTCCTTTGTATTTTTAGCGGATAGGATACTTATCGGCATCTCAATGTTTCCATGAAGGGACGGAAGTTTTGATGCTAACCACAAACATGATCAGGAAGGATCTCAATAGCCAGAGTCAGTATGATGCTGGGACTGCATTGACGGGATTGGCCTGTTTCATTACAGCAGATTTGGCACGCGATTTGGCAAATGATATTCTAACTTTGGTATGTCCAGTAACACTTCTCTATCAAGACACGTGATGCTTGTGTATAATGTGGATTTATGTATACTTTTAGCTGACCTCAACGAAGCCCTATTTGCGAAAAAAGGCTGTGCTAATCTTATACAAAGTTTTTCTAAAATTTCCCGAAGCATTGCGTCCTGCATTTCCCCGGTTAAAGGAGAAATTAGAAGACCCTGACCCAGGTTTGGTTTTGCACATGTACATATGTACATTATTTCTTATGTCGTTCAGCCAATCCATGATGACGTTAGATATTTCAGCATTGCAACTTGATCAAGACAAACTCATATTTCTGAAAGCCTTTCAACGCATCATAATTTGCATAAACCGTTTCTTGTTTTGATTTCTAGGTGTCCAATCAGCTGCAGTTAATGTGGTATGCGAATTAGCGAGGAAGAATCCAAAAAACTATCTATCATTAGCCCCGGTGTTTTTCAAGCTGATGACTAGTTCCTCTAACAATTGGATGCTCATAAAGATCATTAAACTGGTGGGTTGTTTTATTTTGAGTGAAAAAGGATTGAAAGGTCAGACAGGGAATGCTTGGATTGTAGTTTTCATGATAATTAAAATGGCAACATTGATATGTGTATTCTCACCCTTTTTTCTATTAAAACCTCTGAATAGAAATTTAAATTATCATACATTTAGTGTAGGATCCTTGCCATACATTTTCTTGCTAGTACTGTTCTTTTATTTGCAATCATTTTTGCATGCAATTTTCGTTTGGAATTTGCTTGGTATTAAAGGCATTTATCACATATATCACAATCTCTTCTAAATAAAATTGATAACAAGTACTTTCAGTAAGAGTTGGTTATTTGAAAATTGGCCAGAAATATGCCATAAAAATGATTGTTGTATATGTCATGAAGAACCTTTCCTTCTTCCCATTTTTTTGCCAAGTGTTTGTTCTAAACTGCTTTTCCTTGTGAATCACTAAAGTGATAACAGTGTGTCTTTACAAGGTGTCTAACAGGTGTCATAAATGCAACAGCTTCCAAATTTATTTTTATCATGACTTACTTAGAGGTTCAGTATACCCACTATATTGATTTCCCCATGCAGAATTATTCGATGGGTCTGTATTCTATAATGAATTTCTCCCATATATTTTCATTGCATAAATATATGAAGTAAAATACCAAATAATCATTTTAGAAACTAACCATGTGGTTATTGACTGCCATTCAGAACTTCATCCTTAAAGTCAGTTTTGAGCAACTCATGTGAGCTTAGTTACATTCATTTTCTCACTTGATATAATTGTAAAATGTATATTCTGGTAGTAGTTGATGCAAGGGAAGGGAAATGTGACTAACATTTGCTTAAGTTTGTTATGTGCACACGTGAAAAATACAATAATGCATGTATGTGCACATCTAAGAATTTGCATTCCATTCATAAGAGAATAATATTCTTGTAAATCATAGTGCACCTATAGATGGTGCACATTTATTGTAAGTTAAAGCTTTTTGATAAGTACATTGACATATATACCTAGTAGACACCTTGTTTAAACTCATTCCTGCCAGCCTTCATTCTCTAATGCATTCCTTCCTGTTCTGTCTGCTCTGCTTTTTGCAGTTTGGTGTCATGACGCACCTCGAACCCCGGTTGGGGCGAAAACTGAGTCAACCCCTCATTAATATTATCCGCAGGTAAACCCTCGCTCCTAATCTCATGTCCTCAGGTTTCCGAAAATCATCGAATGAATACATGAAAACAAACAAAAGGAGCACTTGTCTGTCCTGGCACTATCTATTTTTATTTGCTAGCCACACGCTTTATTTTCTTGTTGCTTTGCCTTTACTACTGTATGGTGATGCTAGGGTTTTTGATATCATTTTCTTCGTCCCTCATTGCCTGTCTCTCCGCAATCCTTCCACCAACCATGCCACCTTTGTGCCAATGGGCACTTTTATCTAACTTGGCACCATTGCCCTTTTTCAGTTTGCTGCTCTGACCCCTCTAGAACCCAGGCTGGGTAAAAAGCTGATAGAGCCCCTCACTAATTTAATTCACAGGTAATCATTTTATGTTTTGTTTTATGTTTTCACTTTTGTTGTTTGTTTGTTTGCCCGCTTGTTTGACCTCCCTTCATCAGATTTTGTAAACTGCTTTTTATCATTATTTTCCTCCAATACGTCCTCTTGGAAAAAATAACGAGAACCATAAAACAACCCTTTATATCTTTCATGAAAAGCTCATTCATCCCCCGTAAATTCTCAATTATCTTGAATATTCAATGGCAGTGTAAGTCAAAGCGTGTTGTGTACCTACTCTGTGCCATTACGCTCATATCAACCTATTTGTTGTGATATTTTTTGACTCTGCTGCCATGTTAAATTGCATGTGTTTATGAGTTTTCCTTAAAAAAAAATATTGTTTTGGCTAATTGAATCATGTTGATAGGAACCCTGTAGTTCTAATTTCTGTACAAAATGACAACGAACTTAATTTTCTTGAATTGCATTTATTTTACCTACCCACCAATGTGCTCTTTGTCAGGAGCATTGTATGTTCTCATTTGAACTCGACTGTTGCAACGGGGCACAATTGTCTAAAAGAAAACGCCTGCATCCTTAGTGCTTCTTCTAACACAATTTAGATTATTATATATCATTGGGACAGATAAATATATTCTATGATTTTTTCAGCACTTCT
Organism: Cylindroiulus punctatus; assembly: GCA_034695085.1. Lineage (NCBI taxonomy): Eukaryota > Metazoa > Arthropoda > Diplopoda > Julida > Julidae > Cylindroiulus > Cylindroiulus punctatus. The sequence continues at coordinate 8,244 of JAQFYZ010000478.1, forward strand.
GCCATGTCTTTGCTATATGAATGTATCAACACTGTCATTGCCGGTAAGTATAAAGTGGATGTATTTGGGAACAACTAGCTTTTCGTAATTGTGGAAAACATTAACAGACGCCGGTTCATTTTGTCGTTTACAGTCCTCATTTCTATATCTTCAGGAATGCCCAACCATAGTGCATCAATTCAGGTAGCCTTTGAATGATTTTGCTTCCCGTTTGACCTCTGGCCTACCCACATATCCAAATGCTTCTCCTGCATGTTCTTGAGCATTGTCCATCTACTGCAAACTTTGTAAATTTATTCAATCTAGTTGAGGAATGTATTTTTGAGTAGAATTTTTAGTTTGTTTAAAAATTGCAAATTCAAAAATGAAGCCTGATTTTCGACCCGATTTTTTCAGCTCTGTGTTCAGAAGTTAAGGATCCTCATAGAAGATTCAGATCAGAACCGTAAGTCCCTGCATTTCCAGCCTTTAATGTAAAAGTTACTATCTGAAAATTGATGGGTATATTTTGGCCATGATAAGAAATATTCTTTTTTACTTAATTATTTTGGAAGTGAATCTGTAAGAAATGTACATATCTTGTGTGCAATTCCGTTTTTCGCGCACTAAGTATATTGCTAATGATCTTACAAAATTTATAAAATAAAAGGGCATTTACAAAGAATAATCAGTAATTTTGAAGTTGTTCATTACATTATAGTAAAATATTTGGGTCTTTTGGCAATGTCCAAAATCTTGAAAACTCATCCAAAGAGCGTACAAGCACACAAGGATTTAGTGCTTCAATGTCTGGATGACAAAGATGAGTCAATTCGCCTACGTGCCCTGGATTTGTTATATGGAATGGTCAGCAAGTATTTTATGCAATCATAGAAATGTTTTTTATAAACACCTTGAACATGTAATATTAACATTCCAAGTGAACATTCACCTCAGGTTTCTAAGAAGAATTTGATGGAAATAGTGAAAAAATTAATGGTGCATATGGACAAGGCAGAAGGGACAACGTACAGGGACGAATTGGTGTCTAAAATTATTGAAATATGCTGTCAAAATAATTACCAATATGTCACGAATTTTGAATGGCAAGTGTTCCTTATCATTTTTAAGTTGTATAATTAAAATGCTGCTTTATGTGCATTTGCATCTTTCTCAGTTATCAATGGAATAACTACTATTTCTCCCTAATCCAACTGATATAACAATTATGTATTGTATTTTTCCCAGGTATATTAGTGTTTTGGTTGAATTGACACGCATTGAAGGTACGAAACATGGTCACCTGATTGCATCGCAGATGCTGGACGTGGCAATTCGAGTGCAGGCCATTCGGCCATTTGCTGTTTCCCAAATGGTAATTATCCGTGGTGTTCTTTTATAATTTCGCTTTCATCCCTGAGATATATGTTCATGTTTTTTTTATATTCGAATCACAGGTCGTTCTCTTAGACAATGCCCACCTACTAGCAGGAACAGCACAAAGGCATACTATTTGTGAAGTGTTATATGCTGCTGCGTGGATTTGCGGGGAGTTTTCGGAGTAAGTTTAAAAAGTGTGATTATGGTCACTGTTACTCACTCGTTTTAGTTATTTGCCAGATATTGTTCCAAATCCTTATACACTGTCACTAAAGTTTGTTAGATTCTTCGAGTTTCTAAAAAAAAGAAAAAAAATTTAGATGTAAGCAGATTTAAATGTCTATCAGAATTATTAGTGAGCTACTGGAAATTTTCTTTCAAGGTTTTAGAATGAATAGTTTGGTCAGTTATAAAATTAAGTAGGTAATTCAAAGGATAATTGCAGTTTTTCTATTAGTTTGGATCAACTTTACTTCTAGTACTCCCAAAACTGTTGAAATAAATATGCCGCTTTTTGAAGAAAGTTATTGAAACCTGCATATTTTACCTATTACAGGCATGTTAAAGACCCTAAATCAACCATTGAAGCAATGTTGAGGTCAAAGGTGACTTCTTTACCTGGTCACATTCAAAGTGTCTATGTGCAAAACATTGCCAAGTTGTATTCAAGGGTACTGACGAGGTCGGAGGAGGATTCAGATGATGAAACTCCCATTAAAACTGGACAGTTCATTTTGGAGCGAATGCCTATTTTCATTCAGAGTGCTGACTTGGAAGTGCAAGAAAGGGTGCGAAGATAACTAATAAATCTCAAGAATTGAAATGAATATTTCCACCTCTCCCTGAGAGTAAAAAATTTAAAATAATTTACTTCAGGCCTGCTGCATGCTCCAACTTATGAAGTACATCGTTAAGTTTATAACAAAGGGGGAGAAAATTTCAAGTGATATTGCGAGTCTGTTTGTGGGTGAACTGAATCCTGTTGCACCAAAAGCTCAGAAGAAGGTCCCAGTGCCAGATGGGTGAGATATATTTTAATACTTGGAAAGAATGACTTAAATAGGCATGTGATCAAACATCATGTTCTTTGGAGACGTAACGTTAGTAAGAATAGTAACATAGTACATTCTTGCTTTCATAAGACTGGATTTGGACAAGTGGATTAATGATCCACCATCGGAGAGTTCGGATGAAGGAGATGAAACATTCGAATTGTTTTACCCACAAGATAAAGACAACAGATCATCAGGACGTGAAGCCAATAGTCGGAAATATGAACCATCTGAGGATGAACTCCAAACGGTTGGAAAATTTCCTGAATTGGGCTCACAAAATGACCCGAAGCATTTTTTAATTGTAACTTTTTATATTTCCCATGATTGTAGAGGCGGGAGGCACGTCGCCAAGAGCAAGCCAGCAATCCTCACTACCTCAAATCTTTACCTTCCAAGTTTAGCCATCTGAGAATCGATGGAGACGATTCATTCGAAGACATTCCAATAGCTGCTATCGACTTGACAATTCCTCTTCATATACCAGGTGCAATTAATTTTCTATTCAGTTTCATAATTTGGTTTTTGATATCCAGATAGTATTTCACCGAAAATTACATTAGTTATGTGAGATAATTTCTTTCATAGGGAATTATTGCTGCATATTCTTTGAAACGATGTACGAAAACTTTTAAATTCTTTGTGCGCTATTTATACCTTATTATAGGCGTGGTATCATCAGACAAATACATGTCTAAAAAGAGTGGCCTCCGTCTTTCCAAAGATGATAAGAAGAAAAAGAAACGCCAAAAGAAGAATCGTTCTCTTCTGAAGCAGTCGGAGAGTGAAGATGATAGCGATGTTGCAGCTGCCCATTTGGTCAACACAGATGTGGGCGAAATGCCAGAGGTGGGGTAGTGCTTTACTCAGGCCTGTTTTAGCCTTGGGGAGTATTTTATTTATCTACTCTGTTAAAATTTGACTAGGGAGCAAAATCTACCGATGAAGAAGAAGGAGAAGAGGAGACTGATCCCCATCGAGCCTTGGATATAAACTTAGAAGAGTTAGTTCCATTTTAGCTACTGTGTATCTTCTATACATGAACTTAAAGTGTAATCAAAGCAGTGATCAAACATGTGCCAACAGTCAAGAATCTTGAAATTCTCGATTGCAAATGTTGGACAATTTTTACAATTGTTTTCTTATTTAGAAAAAGGCTAATATTTCCTTTTTTGTATTCACTAATTTAGACCTCTCAGAGGAGATGAAATGCTCTCCAAAACAAGCAACCATATCCCTAACTTGCTATCAATGCTTCATCATAAACAAGATGACAGCACCATGAAGCAAAATAAAAGCAAAGAGAAGAAATCAAAATCTAAGAAAGTGAAAAAGGTTGGTGAAAAATTCTGAAAATACCCTTTGTTCTCATATTATTGTAATTGAAATGAAATCCTCTTCTGTGCTTTCAGGAAAAAGAGAAAAAGCGTCACAAGAAGAAAAGCAGGCATGATAGAGATGACAACGAACAGCCTCTTGTTGAAAGGGATGAAAAAGAATCTGACACAAAGTTTACAGACAAAGCAGCTGTGCCGAAAGAATCTACAAAAAGTAATGGCAGCATTGAAGATCAAACTGAAGCAAAAGTGAGAATAATTCTCTGTAGTCAAAATATCGCGCACAACTAATAATGCTTCATAATTGAATAATAGTGTAATAAGTTAAAATTAACGAAGATGAACTTCCAAATTAATTAGTGTTATCTTTGCAGAATATAAATGATTTGGATTTTTGGCTGACACCCTCAAATGTTAATCAGAAGCCAGAAAGTGGCAATGATGCCAAACAGGAGAGCAATGAGAAGCAGCCTCAACCAGAGAATATAGAAGCCAGTCAGGTGCCTATTGTGTCACCTTTATGTTACTGTAGTTACATTACTGTTGCTAATAAAGGCAACCTAATTCTAAATTTATTCTCAAATTCTTCAGAAAAGTCATAAAAAGAAGGAAAAGAAAGTTAAAAAGAAAAAAGAAAAACGGCCAGCTTCAGAAAAGATCAAGGATAAGTCGGAATACGAGGAGCCATTGGGAATTTCCACACCTTCCAAGGAACAAATGGCGCCCATGGCTCAAACGCCATCCACTCCCTCTGCTATGGTAATCTTCAGTTATCATTTGGGAGAAGATAATAGGCTCATTTTTGTTAGTTAATTTATTCTAAGATTTGATATTTTATAGCCACTTTCCTGCTACCAACTTTTGGCAGAAGACAAGAATCTTAGATTGGCGAGTATATTGTGTCTAACATTATACCACATTGATACGGGAACCACGTTCTTATCAGTCATTATTAACTTTCAGATGTTCGAAACAAGAACAATGCCCGGTAACAATCGGCAAGTTCTTGTGTCTGTTGTCTTCAATAACACATCCAGTTCACTAATCAAAGAACTCGACTTTAACGTCTTGGATACGCCTTATGTTCAACTCAATCGTGGGGTATGCTAACTACTGCAAATTTAAAGTGTCATTTCAATACATTAAAAAATATTTAAAGCTGAATTGTAACACGTGCCTATGTGATTAATTAATACTCATTATTTGATTTCACTTCCTAGTCTTAACTCTTTTTAACTTGTATCACTGTCTCTTAGAGTGGGGATTCTGCACATGATGGCATCAAAGTGCCCTTTCAGTTGCAACCTAAAGCTGGCAGTGAAGGCCAGTTTGCCTTCAATGTGGATTGTGTCACAGTCCCTCAGAAGTTACGAGGCACTCTAACCTACATGATTGTAGTTAGTATTTTAAACGCCCGAATTACATTTTTTTTTAACGATATAATATCATCTGACCTTTTTTAAGCCATCCCATTTTTTACAAATGTAATAGATGAAGGATGGTTCCACACACGAGAAGTTAGATTTTAAGTTGAATCTGCCATGCTCTGCCTACATGATCGGCTCGCTTTACCGGCGCGATACGTTCACCGAGCTGCTCGGCAGTGGGGACTTGGTCCACAAGCAATCTACAACTTTCGATGAGATTGATACTGATTTCAGCCAGGTTCTTGCAAAAACCTGCTACCATTTGCACTTTTGCGTAGTAGAACAAGTGGATCAAACTGCCTCCCTTTATAGTCGATCTATTCAAGACCATCATGTCTGCTTGCTCATGAAATCAGCGGTCAGTTATACTAAACTCCTGTCCTTCTCCAAAGGGATGACACACAAACTTATCTGCTTACCTGTTTCATTTTCAGCCCAATGACCGCATCGCCATTGATGCCAAGTGCACAGATTCTCAGCTGATGTCCAACATTTTGGAAGAAATCGGAGCACTTCTCAAGCCCGGACAGTCTTCTTCATAAATACACGTAACTTGACGGATACTTGTCTTCAGCTACTCTTATTGTGGTGGCTTTTCAGGCCGTGAGCTATTCCACTATAAAGAAACCAGTTGGACGCCAATGTCTTCAACTTCATTGTGAGGCATTCACCATTTGCTCTTTTGGACATAAGCTGTTGTTGACCTTGCCTATATTTTAGAGGTTTAAAAGATGATGCTGAAGTTACTAAGTTGTTAAAGCATGTTCACAACGTAATGATGCAAGGTAAAAATTACTTTCAGGAGAGAAATTAAGTTAAGAGAATGGCATTGATATCTTGATTACTTGCAAAGTCCAGATGAATATTGGCAACATCTCTCAAAATATCAAGACCATTTGTTTTTCAAGCTACAAGAATCACGTAGTAGAAGTTTTTCGTTGAACATTCACAGTTTTGTTATGTCTTTGTTTAATAAAAGCTGTGCAAGCATTGTTTACTTTAATTATTGTCCATATTTGTACATAAGGAATTAAATATCAACTCGCCACAAGCAAATTGAAACAAAAGAATTTTGCGTTATTTATTCATTAATTTATATGCAATAACATTTTTAACGTGAACAGAAGCAATACTGGCACATTTTGTGAAGTAGTAAATTTTTACATAGCAGATAGTGTGGAATAGTGAAATCTGCCCACTGATGACTCGTTTTAGTCCAACGGAACTACTTGACCAGCGGTCTCGTTTTACCTTCGTCCTCACATGATCTTTCCTTGTACTTGCGCACCTCTGCCATATACTGGGACCATGCATCGGTTCTGCCTTCAACCTAGGATATAGAAATTACCCTAAATGATTATCTTTTATCCATTTCTTGCATTTCTGCACTGTCACATTATCTCTGAAAATCCTCAAGATCATGTCTCACCTTCTTATCATCTTTATTAGTTAAATTCTGAAAGTAACACAGTAAAACTGGTGTTACTTTGCTTTTAAAATTTCACAAACATTTTAATATACTGTACAATGCAAGTAACGAGAGACATGTTTAATTTCCACGTTAAAATCTATGCTAAATTCTGGACATCAGAACCACCTGGGATACACGGGGCTTTTATTCTAACTGACTGCATATCTTCATAATTTTCCAGAACCAATACTTATACACTTATACTTATACTCCGTTTTCAATCATTGAAGGAAATAAGTTTACTGCACATGTGTCTGGACTGCACTTTCTCATGCTCTAAACTTGTGAATGTTGACAGTGTTTCTCACATAGTATTGGCATGCATTGAAACAATAGATAAAGACACAAAAATTGAACATAAAACGAAGAGCAACTGAGCAGTATTTTAAAACAACACCAGTCACATGTGTTAGCATTACAAAGTTATGCAAGTATGAGATTGTTTCTCACCTCCTCTCCATCTTTCTTCGTCTTCTTTACCATACCCGTGGGCAATACTTTTCCCCCACGTCTTTTGCCGACCTGGGAACAAACAAGGACTGAAAACATTAGAGAGGACCAGACATTGGTGTGTTCCTCTTCAGAATCACTTTTAGGTGGAGGAAGATGAACATCGTATAATTGCCGAAGAACACTAAAGGTTAGACAAGATAAGAATGGGAAAAATACTAATCATATGGATGAAACAAATCGTCTAATCTCCTCAACTTCAATCTGATCTCCTCAACTAAACTTGTCTAATCTCCTCAAGCATTTTAAACCTTCTTTTAAACTGGAAACAGGCCTTAAACATTAACAACTATCGAACAGTTGCTGTCCTACTCACTAAAGTTACTTGATTATGAGCATCATAGTTGCAGATACTCTAACCTTATGTTGATCCAAAGAATGTATAAGTAAAGAGTTTATAGGAACAAGAACGAAAACCACTTGTTACACTTGATACATCACCTCAAAACAGCACTTTGCAATCAACTTACTTTTAAATTAAAAGCTCAACCTTTAGAGAGAATGTTTTTTATGAACACTGGGGCATGAATCACCCCGTAATTTATTGGATGCATTGCCTTACGCAGATCAGGGGGTGCATATTTCGAAAAAAAAAATTAATACATTTTGCGGTATTGTTTTGTTGTCAACTTCAGAACACGTATGGCACAATTTTTTCTCTCTCAAAAATGGTCATCTTTAGCAATGATATTATAGAAATTGCATTGGTTAAAGTAGCGGATTAGCCAACAGTCTGAAAATATCCAAAGCCCTTACAAATTACAGGCTTTTAGTGTAATTGCATCTCCACCATATTTTCAGATCGTGTGGGAATTTGAGAGGCGCGTTTAACAAATTTGTTTAAAAATGTGTTGACAACTTGTATAATATAAGTTGTCGACACGTTGTTAAATGTGATGTTATAGCTCACAATGTCAAAGTGTTATGTAACAGCATGTCGTACAACATTTTCTTTTCATTTTGAAACAAATTTAGTAACTCTGCTTAGTGTGGACACGCCTTATCAGGAGTCCCTACATGTTGAATGCAGCATATAGATTATTATTGGGGATTCAAGGCCTAATATGCAGGTGCGAATTGTCATTGCAGAATAAGAATGCAAAAGCCGAGAATGCAGGTATGGTTCCTTCACGAGCATCGACCTAACGCAAAATAACACTGCAAAAACATGGTAAAACTGACGGTAAACCTGCATGATTAATGTCTAATTAATGCTGTTACTGTTGACATATACTCAATGTCTTACAAAAGATTGTAAAGATGTCTTCTTCGGGAGTTGACATTGCTTATCAGAAAGACTTTCATCTTTGTTACTTGGAGTTGTGGCATCGTGATCGCCCTCCCCATCCTCATTGCTCACAGGTCCTGCTATGGAATTAGTTTTCTGTTCTTCCATTTTCTTTTTAAACATCTCCAAGAAGCTCCCATCATTAGCAAACATATTCGTGGCTTGAGATTTCGCTCCGTCAGCCCCATCGCCTCTTTCATCATCCGAATAATCAGAATTTTCGTCGCTGAAGTCAGAATCGGATTCAACGTGACGGCCCGCCATTTTGAAAAAGATAGCCGCCATTATTACGTCATCGATCGTGCGCAAGCGCAATAGCTGTCCGATGCAGCATTTGGGATAGAGGTTGGGATTTCTAGACTCCTAACTTAGGAACGATCACTCAATGCCTTTGGGGACGTTCAGTTATTACGTTATCACATTCTCGTGATTTTCAAACTCTTCCGCTCAGGTAATCACTGAACGAAAAAATCAACAACAATACTCATTATAATGATGTTCTTAGGCCAGATATGGCCTATTTATAGAAGCAAAATTTCAAAACGTAAACACAAAATTTTGTTTGTAAAAATGTTCCAATAAACAGCAATGATATTGACATTTTCAATTGACCAAAAAACACCTCCCCTCCCCAAAGAAGACGACTATTTTATAGTAATAGTAATTTATACAAGTTTTTCAAATTCAGGTGAGTAATTCTGAGAATGCTATATGGCAGTGATATCAAGCCTTGAATTACATGTATGCATGCCACTAACAGGATTGAATTATGAACTATCACGCTTCACTGACATGTTGCAAAGCTGGGCTCATTCTGATCCTGAAAACACCGGCATACGACATTCTCAGAATTGGTCACCGGAAGGATGACTTCACTATCCTAGCTGCTAGAATTGGCTCCCTTGAAAGGTGACCTTCACTGCCGTACTGCTTTGTTTTATCTTATTTGCATTTTTGGGAAAAAAACACCAATTAGAAATAAGCAAACATATTTACAGCTAAGTTACAAACTGAAATGTGACAGTTTATTAGTAGGCAAAAACAGCAGACAAAATTATATAGAATATTTTTAAATAATTACATCTTGCATTTTCAAAGACAGTTACAATTACAGCAACTGATTGTGATTTACATTTATACACATTCTGACAGGTTTCATTACTATCAGTTCAACGAATAGTAATTACTTCCTGTCGTCTGATTATAAGGACTATGGTGGTATGCACCGTTTGATAAATGTTGACATGGCCGTTTGTACTAAAAAGTATGTCGAAAAAATGGGCACTGTTGCCCATGACAAAATCAGTCTTTCTTCAAAGACTTTGCTGCTTTTTGAGCTTTAGCTATGCCAGCTTCTCGCTTTGCTTTTCTTTTCTTGTCCCTTTCCTGTTGTTCCAAATGTTTGGCTAACTTCCACGATAAGATGGCGCTTATGAGGAACAGCGGAGTAAGGCCCAAAAGTATATAATACAGAAATGTTCCAGGATTTTTAGCAGCAAATAAAACAATGCTTTCCAGCCACTCCCTCCAGTCAATGTCAAACATGATCGCAATGGGGTTGACAACGAGCCCTACACATGAAACGAACGTTAGCAACACAAGACATTGAAGAAATTGGAGCAAACTAGGACCTCCTCTGAACTCACTTTGTGTTGATTTTCTTGTAAAGAAACAACGCCTGCATTCAGATTGCGCGAAGCAAAATGAATAGGTTTACGATAACCGAGAATCTGGATCTATTCTCAAACGAATTTCCGCATTTCAGGACAAAATTATCAAATTACGATATCGAATTTTAATCTAATTCTAGAGGCCACATACAGTAGGCCTACATTTAGCTGAACTCACCAATTCTAGATACTGTAGCTACCCAGGAAAAGCGTACAGTTGGAACTTTTCACGTGGAATACGACCTTCGTTTTCTCAAGAAGAATACACAATATAAATCTGTCTACAGGTAATTTCCTCAACTTAATTAATGCCTTATCACACTGAAAGATTTACCAAGGAACAGCAGTGAACAACCTCCAACTAAAGTACACACCCTGTAAGAAGGAAATGGCTAAGCATGCGTGGCGCCATCTCTTGATTGAATAAAGAACTAAAATTTCCCAGAAAATTCAATGTTATTGATCCGCGTTATTTGATCTAATCTTATTTTTGACGTCTAACTCGCCTGTGGTGTTTTTTCCATATCAGTCGCTTCAATATTACTTTTACGATTTAAGTTCATCGTTTCTGATAGGGGGTTTGCAAATGATTTCCAATGCTGACATGGGGTCGGGAGTCCCAAAAATCCAGAAAAAAATGAAGCCAATATTTGAACGGCCCCATAATGTTATTCAATAATTCACCAAAGAAAAATAATTGAAATAAAATATATTCGGGCGTTTGCAGGCTCTGTAAAAACTTCACTAAATCAACATCAAAATGTGTCTCATAAAATTAAAAAAGTTAATTAGGTTTGTTTGCAGTGTGAACTTTTTACAGTCAAGAAAAGTCAATGGGAATATTCAGGATTCTATTATTCAGTTAAAAACATTATACAGTTAGCGATATGCATTGTATTTACTTTTTAAAATACATAAAGAATAGAAAAGAAGCCCTAGCTCCATATCTCAAAATGTTTTATAACAGCAATGATGACATCATTATTTGGCTAACTACTCCTAAGCTGACATTATACTTGAACGTCCAGATACAATACATCTGCAATGAACGGGAAATTGACAATTTTTGAGTTATGTAACTTCAAAACTAAAGTGCATGTGCGATGTATTTTCCAAGGGATGCCATGCATCTCCTTACCCTTATACAATTGTAGAAGTTCGCAGCTAGAACCACTTGCCTAAATAACTTTATCAAACATTGATGTACGTGTACCGGTAAGTTTGTTAGTTTGAATGTAAAAGTGCGGAAGTCGTTTCAAGTTTACAAATATTTAGTCCTCATTGAAGGAAATTATGTGTCGATGATGAGCTGTTTAATGCGAGCAAATAATGGCATAATGCACAATGGAGAAAAAGGTAACGATTCTTTCGATGAAATCGTTGAAGTGAAGGCGAAAATGAGCAAACAGCTATTTACAGACAAACATGATTAGAGGATATATTTATTTATTTTTTTATTTTTTTCATTCAAATAAAAATACCAAGAAAAGTGGCCGTGCTTTCGCATGACGATTCTGCACAATGGTAAGAAAAATGCAATTAGATAATTCAGGTTTAGGTTCTTGTGTTGAGTGGGGCGGTGGGTCGCCATTTTTCAAGACGTTACCTCCATCAGTTCCGCCTGAATTTTGCCAGAGAATACAAAAAAGGTCGAGAAAAATAACGAACACAGATAAAAGAATATCGAATACGGATGTGATATGAACTGAAATAACAGTCTGCGATCTCATGTCCTCCTTTTGAATATGTTTCTCATTTCGATGAGTCATTAATTCTGAAAAGCCATGGTCAAGGTAGTCGACGAATCGGCGTAACGTGAATTGAGAAAACGAATGAGCCACTGATTGAATTGGTCAAGGTTAAGCTCGATTCTTCGATCAGAGGCATTACTCCATAAGCGTACACTAATTCGAAGGGGATTGCCTGAGTTATCATCACGTACACCATCAGCATCATTATTCGTATCAAGGCCGTATACATGTAGAGCTTCTGTACTGATCTAAAAAGTCTAGAATAAAGTCGGGTGTCGGAGCAATATATAATACAACATCATGATGTATTTGGGAACGTTCACATATTATGTCATCATGTGCGGCGCACGCAGGGGTGCGGTTTTGGATGTTTTAGCTTCATGTAGTATCATTTACATTGTATGTACATGCATGTATACATGGAAAAAAATTCAGAACCACCTTCCCTCCCCCTATGTCAGTATTTCTCATAATTTCCAGAGATCTCCTCCATCCCCGCCCTCCAGCATTGAAGATGGCATCGAAAAATGCTCCAGTAAAGTTTAGCGAAATACGTTAAAAACGTTACAATTTATGGGTTTAGTTGTTATCACCTGAAGTACCAAATCCATACAGATCGAAATTCAACAACCGATGCAAGATGCAATCTAAAAATAACAGAATCTAATTTACGGTACTTTAAGTAAAATAGGGGACATGGAGGCTTGTAATAGTAATAGTTAGTATAATTAGTTAGTGTAATAGTTAGCTACACTGTAGAAACCATAGATGGAGATCATGAGTAGCATTTACATGCGCTGTATACCAGATTGTTACGAAATGCAAGCACATCTCTTACGTGTGAAAGAATGTGATGCAAAACCTTCATTTTGATGGAATTTGACAAAATCAAAAAGCTCCATATGTTTCTTTAAGAATTACAGAATGATACAATGTTAAAACCTTGGAGGATATCCGAGTAATATCAATATTGAAACATGCGAAACAAATTTAAGGTCGTATCTCATGGTCTCAAAGACAATGACCCTTGACTTTCAGGTGCTCAACATGGCTGAAGCACGGCAAAGCGGAAGGTATCACAAATTAAGCCATTAGCGATTGAAGTTGAGCAAAGATGGACTTAAGGTGTGTTAGCAAACACCTTTGGCAATTATTGGCCTGGACACAAACAACGGGATTTGAGGTGAAGAAGTTAAGAGTAGCCAACACAGATAAACAATCTGACATTCCTCGGGGTGTCGTGGTTCCCCTCCTGCTCTATTCATTTGCGTTACGGCCACTTAGGAAATCCGTTGTCTTTCGCCCAATGTCCAGAGAAAGTAGGTTACGGTTTCATCTGGCCCCTGAGTATCGAGGTAACCTTCGAGATGTTACCAACATACGAAACCCAGTGCCGTCTGTCAATCTCGCCGTCCGCTGGGCCCCCTCCAGGACGATGATAAAGCAAGCTTTCTTTAGATTATTCCCATACAAAAAAACCTTAACCTCTAAATGCTTGCCGAGTGGATTCAACTTTTTTGAATGGGGGAATTCGTGTATTAAACCCTTCAGATGCGCCTTGTCATGGCCAGGGCTTAGCATTCGGCGCAAACGCCTTTGTTAGGTAACGAAAGGATACGAGTTCACACTCTTATGGTTCCCATCTTTTGTTTCCAATCGCATTTTGCGACACACAAACTAGGTATAAAAGATGGAAGATTTTACAGACCGGCATCAGTCATCTGCCAGCATCTCAGAAAAGCAACGTTCATCCAAAGATACGAGAAACAACTCGATTTTAGCATCAGTGGACTACCACGGGGGACTCGAGTGAAACGCCGAAGTAAACTCCAGTAGACCAGGACAAATATTTGCAACTTTCCGTAAGTATGCACCCGAGACAAAGTACTAAACGTCTAGCAAAATCGGGCAATGCTTCAACCATTGCCCACTATACAGTTCGTGAATATATTGATGAAATATTGAAGGTTATGTTTTATTCTATGGTATAGCAGTAGTTGGGGAATTGCCTTTTATATTTCAAGTACCCAGATACATACAGTATGTACCAGAAAAGATTATGAAAGCAAATTGTAAATCCAAAATCCTAAACAAATTGTGCAATTCGTTCAACTGCATCCAGCATATAACTTAATTATGCTGGTTAAATTATACGGGATGTACTGTATGAGCTTGTATCTGTGTTGGTGGCTTAACACATCAGTTGACAGTTATAGAAATTTTAGTCCAATTTTGCCACGTGACCACTAGATGGAGCTGAGATTCGACTGTTAAGGACAGCTCAGAAACCTCCCCTCAACATGGAAATCCGTGCTCTGCTGAATCCCTGCAAAGTTCTGACACAGTTCTGGGTCAAGAATGGGCCGTGGCTGCCCACAAATTCCAAGCAAGAATGGTTTCTAGAATTTCCGCTTCCTCTTATGGAAATCAGAAAATCAAAATTTGTTTTCGTCAGCAATATTAGATGACCCTGAATCCACTTGTGGGTCACAACAATGCGGCAACATGTTAGTCCATTTTTTTTTTTAAAGTATAGGCAATTTCTTAGCCCGTCCCAAAATTTGGCTATTTGCATTCTGCATAAACAGTGAACCATAATGTAGGCTTGCCAGCTTTTCCCTATCAGTTCTAGCCTAATTGCATAAAAAATGTAAATTATTGCAATCACCTACACTAACGATCAGAGCACCACCACTTGGAACGTAATATAATGCCAACTGCCGGTGGTGACGCTTTACAATAGCCATGCAAGCCCAACTCGGTATGGCCGTGGCTGATTTCCAACAAAATCACTATTTGCATGTAATCAACTTCTTTCCATATTGCAAACTTCATTAAATATTAGGCTGCCAACGTCTTTAGATGTAACCAATTTCTTCAGAAGTTACCAACTCCTTTTGACCATACCACTTGCCAACTTCTTTAGATGTTAGAAACGCATTGAGGCGGTATCAACTTCTTTGGCTGGTAGTGAAGTGTCTGGCTGCCATGCCATATATGCTAGATCCAATCGCAACTTCCATGGATGTTACTAACTTCTTCGAATGATGTTCCAAATTTAATCTTAGATGTCCTTAGATGTCACCAACATTTCCAGAAGTTACACACTTCTTTACAAGTTACCCACTTAGCTGTTATGCATCTTTCTTTTTTCCCTTGCCTTCCATCTCCAGCATCCATCGACCATGATCAGAGTGACGTTCAGTCTTGCCGTCGCAGCCTTCGTGCTCCTGCACGTTGGCGGCGCCACCACGGTGGTTCGCCGCGACGCCACGATTGACGTGGCGTCGGCCAAGTACGACAGCGGCGGCGGCGGCGGCTACGGCGGAAGTGGCTACAGCAGCGGCGGCGGTGGAGGCGGTTACGGCGGCAGCGGCGGCGGCTACGGCGGCAGTGGCGGCGGCGGCTACGGCGGTGGAGGAGGAGGAGGCAGCTATGGAGGGGGTGGGTACGGGGATGGTGGCGGCGGTGGTGGGAACTCGGACACCGGCAATGTGTACTACTATTATTACCCTGCGAGTGCATCCTCATCAAATTCCTACGGGGCATCCTCAGGCTCATCCTACTACGGCATGTCCGGGGGCATGTCCGGTGGCGGCGACAAGGACAAGGACGGCGGCATAGGCAGCATCATCAGCAGCCTGACGAACCTGGCCACCCCAGCGGTCCTGCTCCTGGTCCTGGGCCTCCCCATCCTGCTCCTGACCCTGTTGGGCATCGCAGCCGCCATCGCTTTCTTCATTGGGCGCAGCAACGATGGCTTCGTGGGAGTCACCAGCACCCCAGGCGGCCTCGGGAGCTTTGTGGACCTAGGCCTGGTGCGGGGGGTCCACGAGGCCTTCGCCGCCTACCAGGCCCTGACCACCGACGAGGCCTGCCGCCAGAGGGTCGTCTGCGAGCTGGGCTACATCCTCAACGCCTCTGACAAGCGAGCCACCGTAGTAGCGTAAGTCAAACTCATCTCATTTTATCAGCTCTTGCAATGATAGCCATTGGTCAGTGCACCCGAAAGGCCGTCTTGGCTTTGGGGTTTAGACCGAATGAACATTTTGAGAAAAATTAGCATTCAGAATTGATTTGCAAGTTTTCTCACAATGTCCATCCGGACTAACCTCCAACCTCCCAGGAATAACCCTTCTGGTGCATTGACCAATGCTGTCACTGCAAGAGCTAGTCTAGCACGAACATAAAATAAAATTACGTGTAAGGTATGCACTTCTTCTGGTGGCGCCAATGTTCCCTTTAGCCGTCATTACCCAGTAACTGTAACTGCAGTGATTGATTCGTTCTTGTTCAAGGGACAACTTTCAGAAAGATGCACGCTCTCGTATCCCTAATATTACCCATTGCTTATAGTGAGGCTTCAATTAACCTTGAAGATTAGTGAAAACTGGCATTATATGCTTAGGAAAATCTGATAACATCCTTGCATTCACCAGCATCCCCACCTTGCATCAACCATTCATGAAATTCATGGTTGGCATGCAGTGGCAGTCCTAATTATGTCTAGGGGCTAGGAGGAAGGTAAGGCCATCACGGCCAGGATTAGAATATACACTTGCAGTGTAGTAAAATTGCCATCACCTATAGTTTATCTTCTATAAGGGACATCATATGGGCACTATGTCATCTGTCATACATCCTATATAGTTTATGGACTGCTGACCGGCTGTTACATGTGTGGAACCAAATTGATATGGCTTACCTATAATACAAAACAAAACAAAATTATTAGACAATGAATGTTAAGTGTTAACAGTTGCCATAGTTTACAAAAAAAAATTGCGCTCCCCTCCCCACACAGATTTAACGGTTTAGTGTCAACAATTCAAGACAATCACATCCTCCAAAAAATAAATGCCATACAGTTATTCACTGCTCCAAGAAGTTCTCGAAGTGATATCAACATCAATTGTACAGGGGCCTAACCATCATCTCCATAACCTCGCTAACGATGTGACTTTTATTCCAAAAACAGGGTTCTGGACGCCATGTTGCCATCCTCACTGCAGAAGCATTTCAAGCCCTTGAAAGACGTCATGGCCAGCGGTGAGAGCGGCAAGTGTCAGAAATATGTCTGCAACGCCGCCGTAGCAGCCCTCAAGGCAGGTCCTCTGCGCAGCATATTTGGCGCTGGGTCAAAGGGCACCACGACGACCGAAGCACCGAGTCCGGGGCAGGACTCTGAAACCCAACACTCCCCACCAGAAACCGAGAACAACCACCACGACCACTGATCTTTAACATTTATGGGTCCCCTTTTACACATTTATTGTTATTTATTTAAATTATAACTATTCCCTGGCCACGAATACCTATTTAAATGGCTAAATTTCGTTGGCGACAAGTTTCAAAACCTATTATTGGGCAGACTCGAAGCCAAACCCATAAACTGTTGATCAGTTTACACGTCCGAATCGATCTCTTGAAAATTGGCGACTTTCGACTATGGCATCGGAGCAAGAGAATTTTACCTGTCCCCTCCAATGTCCAGTTATGTCCCACTCCCGCCAGTCTCCCCTGAACCCTTTGTCACCCCTCACCTGCACGTACCCCACACCCTTCTCCGCAATCTGCGTCCTTCTTTCCAAATTCCAATTACCATTTCCTATTATTTCTTTCATCCTCCAATTCCCCTTGCTTACGCTGACCCACTAACTCTGAAGTCAGAAAAATGCACTGGAGGAGTTGAATAGGAACCCAGTGCATTGCTGACCCTCAAGTGGGAAGCGGAAGTGGCCGTATGACCCAGAATAGAAAAGCAGGAAAGGATGGCCGGGAGCATCTCGTTGACCCTGACATTGCACGTTTCAACAGCGATGACGTCGACGGGCCACCTTTTCAACCTCTCACTAAGATTGTTGTTGTTTGGGGGACAGCGAGAATCTGGATTTCTTTGGTCATCGAGTGCCCTGACCAACACTCCTGGTCATGCGTGTGACCACGCCGCTTATCAGTGGGAGAAGGTCGCCAATTATTGCCCTCGAATGCATCCATTTTTTATACGAAATAATTTAATACTTGTATTAATAACGAATAAAATGCTTTTGAATTACAACTTGTGCACCGCAATATTTTTACACATAAATGTGACTGACTATTACTGCTTGGTGATGTGTAGATAACATTAGGTGACTAAGGTGAGGCCAGTGCATCACTGTACTTGTTCAGTGTAGTTCCAAATTCTCAATTTAATAAACATTAATACAAAGTTGTTGTTTTTTTCGAGTTTTGTTCACTTCGATAAGTGCACTTGGAATTTCAGTCCGGTATGTTGGGATAGGCAGAGGTGGGCTCAGGTGGCCCATTGGCCTGGCCTACTACAGGTCCCCTGCCATTACACCAACTATCTTCAAGGGATATGGCAAGACAGTCAAAGCACGTACTAGTATGAATTGAAGATGCATTGCCATTATGTTGACGGGGAGTCGGGGACTTGCTATACAGTATGTACTGTACATGTTCATTGTGCATGTAAGCTGTACAGGGTACATATAGTACATGTATGTAGTCTATGGACAGGGTTGAAATTGCGATTAATGTCGTGCATTATGCGTTGTGCGTTGGGCACATGTCAAAGTGGATAGAACCTTCCAAAACTATGAAAAGTTCTCTTATTGTATTTTAAAGATGGATTCTGCAATGAATATACTGTACATGTATTTCGGCTCAATCTGTACATGTATATTCGACCATTACCATAGCATAACACATTGCTTACTACACACTAACACTGGGATTTTCAGAGTTTTTGTAAATAAAGTACGGCATTTAATGCATGAACATTTTCAAACATAACAGAAGCTTAACTTTCACCAAGGAAATCTGCAATGGAATTCAAAGCATTGCTGCTACCGTTTTATATTTTGACGTGATACCATAAATGACTTTTTTTCTAATTAAATTAGCCTTAACTGGCAAAATGACCATTGCATTAAGAATGCAATGATGTTGAAAGAAATCATGAATGGATTTCTATAAAGAAATTCAAGCAGCACTATGAATGCTCGTGGTCATCATTATCGGTACAAGTGAGCGAAAGGCAGTGAAAAAACATTGATCTAATCTGTTTACCTCTTCGGTCAATTCTATTAGGGAATACACGTATTGCTAATTCTCATGCACTGTTTAGAATAGCGGTTCTCTTTTCAATGAACGGGCGATGAGGAAAGGGTTGAGAGGTCAAAAGCTCTCTGGGTCAGACAACAAACAATCTAGGTTATTCGTGTCTGAGCTGAAACAATATTTTCGCCATAAATAAATAAAATTGCAAACAGGCATCGCTAATTGCCGTTAAGCCTGTGTCCTTTTGGAAATTAGTAGGACGAAAGTTTCGTTTAGTAGGTTAAATGTTTATTTCATGCAAAAAACGTTTGCATCCTACAGCTAGACCACTGGACCATGTAACGATCAAGAATAGCCTACACGTTGTCAACTGGATACTCACGAACTGCTGAATAATCAAATGTTCAAACACATTAAGGATCGGACGATTTGATAATTTCAAATGCAAAAAGCAGGCATTGAGGATTAATCCTCACGCAAAGAACTCAGCATGTGTGACGACAACGCATATACATGTATAATATCAAATGATATATTCAACGCTAGAGAGAACGTTAAAATAAAGGTTTGTGAATGTCACACCAACCTCACAATTAGTTCAATAGACTGTCATTTTATAATGGTTTATATAAAGCAGAATATGTCTTGGAAATTAACGTTAGGCTTTTTTCACCTTACTAAAAATATCATGCAACTCTGTTTTTTTAAAAGATTGATTCATATCATCAGACAGCCCACAAGGTGCAACAAACACGTGTCATGCGTGATTTGTTGAAGAGGTTGTTAACATCTACAGTGTGAATTTGTTCACGTGGTCTCATCGCTATACTTTCAGTTTGTGTTGTAAACATGCATGGTCCACGTCCCCATGAAAGATGCCCATCGGTGGTCAGATACCGTTGTCGCTCCTCATAGTACCGTTCAGGTATGCGGAGGGGAGCTGTTGGGGTCAGTTGGGACGGCCAAATATAAAAAATATATATTGAAGGTGAAGGTCAACTTGCTCGCGATGGCCTGGATCTAACAGGAGAGGGGGTTGGGTTGCTCGCGAGACTGACCATTTCTTTGAAAAATGTTGAGTGACCCAAGAGTGACCTCGTCCAACTAGGAAGTCCTTGGGCTTTTTTTTCCACCTCGTTTATAAAAATAAACACTAATTTTAATGGCATGCAGACTGCCGACTAATTCCCGTTGTAAAAAAAAACCCTAAGCTTAGAATGGCCACGTCATATGCATCACAGATTTTGCCTAAATATTGCCCAGCTTATTTGAATTCAAATTTGAATTTGAACTTTTTAATTAATTGGAGTCCATTGCATTGGCCACAGCCATGCTAAAATTTCTTTATAAAAGTGATTCAGTTAATTTACTATGAGGCCAGTTTCTAACGGCAGTTTTATCGATGTTTACAATTTCTCTATATTGAACAAAAACTTTCGACAAAAGCTCTTCCCTCCTTCCCAGTCACACAAATACAGTACAAATATGACTACATAAACACAATTACAGCAATGGCATGTCGGTTAATTTGTGAAACATAACATTCGCAATGTACATGTACATGTACATGTATGTCAATTTTCCTATAGTGATTTTTGAACAGTATACAGTACATTGTACATGGTAGCAGGAAAATCGCATAGTTGATTGTGGTTTGACTGCTACAGTATAGCCTAGCCTATATTTGAAAATCATAAAAATGCTCACATAATCACTAGATTGTCCTGGGTAAATCAAATGCCATGCTGTGTCACTCCGCTCGAGTGATGAATCGTGAAAAAATTAGGAACAGAAAATAAAAGTGAGATGAATTGACACATTCTTTACATCTCGGAAATCACATTCAGTAGATAAAGAGTTAAAGGTGCAAACGTACGTCAACGCTAAATGTTTGCCACATTTATGGGTTGTATTTTATTTAAATGGAAACAAGTTCTTCCTTACAACTGTTAGCTAGAAGTCAAGTATAACGTTAAACAGTAAAATACCTTCGATTTGAAAAGTGAAAGAAAGTCATAGAACAAACTAACTGGAGCAGTTACTGTACGTACAGTGAATCCATTTACTGTATAAACAGGCATTTATGCAATTTCATCTGTTTTAAGTATTACCGAAATTAAATTAAATTTAAGTGTACCCTGCATGTTTATTAATTGGGACTGTCCTAACAACTACCAATTCTTTGAGACAAAATATCGACAACAAATTGAAAAAATGAAAATAAGTAACTAATCGTAGTTAATAGAAAAGCTAATCCGAGTGTATAATGTGCATGCCCGTCATAAACTATGGAGTAAAAGTCGTAATCAAACATTTTGATGCCAACACTATTTTAGCATACAGTATGCCCGATTCAATAATAATTTATGGTAATGTTAAAAACAGTTAACGAGAAACGAGAAACATTCCAAAGTTTTGAGTGGAAACACGATATTTATAACGTGCATATACATGTATTAACAACTGCACCAATGCCACCAATCAATAATACTACGCACTGGATTAATAAGCTTACTACTCACCCGTTCCACAGAAAAGAGCTTCCGGTAATCATTGCGCATGGTAATTTTTTAAAGTAATTACATACACATCGACAGTAATCATGATTGCAACGAAAGGTTATCAAATTGAGCGTTTAATTACTTCAGAAATTTTCAGTTGGTAAGCTTGCAATGGTATTGTTGATGATGCATTCGATGCTGAGATCCATAAGATTAAGCAGAGCGAGTGGAAGAGGATGACGTTATTATGCTGTCAGCAAGGCCAAAAAACTTGATGTGACGTAGCAATCACCTTTTTCGAGCAAATGGTGTATCAACACATAATGTATAAAACCTTTCGAGGTCATAGCTGATGAACAGATGGAACCGAAAGGGGGTGCTAAATGTGAGGGAAGTCTTTTTCTCTTTATTAAATGCGAAAAAAAAAATATTTGATCGCTCTTGAAGTAGTGATGGTATTTCTGTGGTGGGGTACAGCCAGGTCAAAGGGGAGGAGGCAGTCTGTTTCCCAGAATGACCTTATTCGCCTATAAATGTACGTGTCGGGGCTGTATTTGGAATTGAAATTTAACACGCAGCGTATACATCCACCTGCAATAAATATGGATAAATTTGGAATGGAATTCATGGGTGGTGACTATTCTCTTTTGTTTTTACCAGCAGACTCCACCAGTCAAATCTCCACCCATCTCGTGCCACTACGTTTCAGAGGTCAGGCCAATAAACGGGATCTTTGAGGGTCAGGGTCATGTCCCCGACCGTTGTTTCTCTTCCCTCTTAACACCTCCGGGGCCATAACGACCCATTCCTGAAGCTCTAGTCATCCTGAGCACGACAAATTTGTGTTTGCGCATCATCATACCATGATAAATACTGTGCATCTGGAATCCCTAGCTACTTGTAGAAACGACCGTATTCAAAGTTGGCTTTGGGTCCTAACGACCCAAGTCACAAGAGCACATCTGAGCATATACAGTATGCATGTACATGTAGCGTATACAGAAAATACATCTAAGATATCAAAAAAGTGTACTAAACAAGTGCATGTACCCCTTGCACAATCCTTTCATATATAACGTAAAGTATGTTATACAAACACCTACTGTACATGCTTCATAAGAACAGTGCATGGAACACTTACATGTACAGTGTACGTGCTAGATTTTTAATGTCATGATCAGTGTAGCGTTTATAAAGTAGTCCATGTATCGTACAGTGGACACAGAATAAATACATTATTTTTTCAAACAATACATCCATTTATTCCCATACCGATGCTGGGATAAAATATAAATTCTTTTGTCCAATACCAATTCTTGATTTGCGACTTTTTCTCCATTGTTTTCTTTCATTGATTTCATCCATTTGCTTTCCCTCATTACAGTCATATTGGCTGTTGTTAATTTCAGTTGCAACTTTGCTGTAATGTTTTTGTATCTGGGTAAATTGACCCTTCATCACCTTGCATTTTGGATGCTGGTTGTGTTGTAATAAATTTACTTGTCAACTTAACGTTAAAAGTCCTTCAATGATCGAAATCATGAACGTCATTTTGGCAGACATTTGACAGATACAAATTTATAATGAAACTCAATATTTTATCACCGTTTCGTCATAAAACAAGCGGATGTCTAATTGCGTACCAAAATCCTCAAAGGTCAAAACTAATAATTAACGTTAATCACTAGTTCGAAACTAGCTAATTGTAAATTAAAGGTCAGATTTGTAGGGTTCTTTCGAGCAACTGTCTGATATAGCCGACACTACACGTCACGAATAAACAGATCCTGTCAGAAAAACTTGTTTAGTCAAAACAACATGCATAATAATCGAAGGTAAATTTATACTGTGCAACCTCACTTCCACGTGTTATTACGACTATGTTAACACTCCGACAAGTTGAGGTGACAAGCAATCGTAGCAGAATAAACATTGGACGGAAAAACGGATGAAAGTCGCATGAAACTGCAGCAATTTCAGAATTTTCCATTTGGAGAAATACCACCGTAATCGTGTTTATTGATATTCCGATCACCAATTATCGACGATAAAAAAATTTAACAGAATTCCAATATCAGTACAACGGCATCCGACCAATTCCCTCAACCCATACTCGCCTATTGCCTGCTCCAGGGCAGTACATCACCCCTTTCGATTCCAATAGTCATTCAATAGAGAAATTTGAATAGGAAGCTGTAATTGTAATGTGACAAGTAATAAAACTGGAAAAGGTTGCGCATTTTTACTCTTCACTGTGACAATAAATGGAATGGCAGATTTCTCTTATTTGATGTCGCGTATATCTGAGAATCAGCGAAAGCGCCCCCGAGTCGTCATTAATATTTGGTGAAAGTTTATGGCGCGTATGTGCTGGTATATAAAAAGACCTGTTGTTCGAAAGTGTTGCAGTGACAGTTAAGACATTTCAGGGAACCACTACTTCCAGAAAAAAGAATTTGGCAAAATTGAAATGACTGTTTACGGATTTTTTCAACGCTGAAATCCGTTGTCATGGGTTGTCATTTATCGCCGCCAGGTAATTTCCATTTCTGTTATCCTTTTCTCGTAGTGGGATGATATTAGTCTCTTGTTACTCTAAATTCTGCAAATTACGCTAAATTAAAACAAATAAATACATTGGCTTCCTAACCAATGTATAGTACCGCTATACGTAAGCTCTGTTGTATATGTATTTGATGAATGAATGACGACTCATCTGCCTACTCAAACACGATGCCCATTATAAGATGTAATTAGACGACAGTATTATCTTCATTTGGAAGAATGAAGAGATTTCTGGTAGGAAGTTTATGGGTAGGAGCAGAAATGGACACAATAACAAATAACAGATTGTGATTGATCATGCTCAGGTCGAAGCTGCAATTTTCGAGTATAACATTTAATCTAACCACTTCAGTACAGCACATCTGCTCAATGGCAATAAAGAACACGCCAGACAACAATATCAAGTAGTACTAATGACTCAAGCGAGAACCTTCATTGTGCCACAGACAAATTTAATTATAGTGTCAATTAGCATGAATCGAGGTTGTGTATCAGGAAGAAGAGTAGTTACATTTTAAGGAATAACAATGCTTGAGGTCAGACTTGAGTATCTTTCGAGTATCGTTCATGCATTAAAACACTACGACTCATTTTTTTGATTTTCAATGTTATCAATCACTAAAAGTAATTTTTTCCAACGTAATCGACTGCTTTTGCACACACAAAAAATTGGAGAAATAAACGAAATCTTCCGGTCGTATACCGCTAACGTGGACA
The DNA here is from genome assembly GCA_034695085.1 of Cylindroiulus punctatus. Lineage (NCBI taxonomy): Eukaryota > Metazoa > Arthropoda > Diplopoda > Julida > Julidae > Cylindroiulus > Cylindroiulus punctatus. Next base: position 32,957 of record JAQFYZ010000478.1, read on the forward strand.
TGAGGGATGAAGTGTAAAATTAAGATTCCATTCTAAACTTCTCTTGACTCAACATTAAATTGTTTGCCACTTTTTGCACGCCAGCTACAGGGTATGTGTAGGTGTAGAGGTGTGAAAATTGTCGAACTATGAACGACAACAGTTATGGGTTATGGACAACAGTATCAGGGCCAAAAAGTATGTTCTGCCCCCACCCAGTGGCCCCCATAGCCGAACATGGTGAAATGTAGAAAAGGATGTCTTCACAAATGCCAAATTCTCGATCAAGGGTTGGAATGTAGGCCGAAGTGACCCGGAAACAATGCAAACCAGGCGACCGAGAGACCTTCTCAATGTGCTTCAGTAAACGGAATTAATATCCTGTTTAAAATGATCCGTGTTTGTAAAATGAAATAAATGAGCAATGTATTAGGGATAGAGAGGGGGGACCAAAAGAGGGTGGTCATTGGAGCCGACACATTTGCCCGTAGAATGCCCAGAAACCCCCCAGAAACACACAGGAAGAGGTTACTGGGTCAAGATAATTTACCGAGGAAGATGGACAAGTGCGAAGGTAAAATGCACTGCAAAAAGCACGGCGAGCCTGCAAAACCTTTGCACCAATAGGTATTGGTAGAAATAGCACGACTACGTCAGGGGGGCCAGCTTAAGCCGGTGGGGCGTGACGGGTCACATGACTGACCCGAAGGGAGGACGGACCCTCGAGATACTATATAAACACTGCGGGACAAGGAACAGCATTACATATCAAACAGTGATCAACAACTATCCATCTGGACTGGAGTGCTACCAGAACAGCGGTTCTTTCTGGAAAAACGGTTGTAGAGCTTAGTAGTGAGCGCGAGAAGGTTAAGGCCAAAAGCAAACTTTTTGGACGCTTTCGACCCCAGTGCATTTCAGGTAAGTCAACATCTCAAAATCGGGCATCACATCACCTTGGATTAATCACTACGCAGAACGCGATGGGGAAACCAAATATGAAACATTGCATCCACTCTGCATGTTGGACTGCAGAAATTATCGAGCTTTTTGGCGAAAAGTATCAACATGTATTGCAAATATGTATACAGGAAGATTGACGGGATTTGAAATTTTTTATTTTTCGACGCCCGTGTGTAGTGCAGAGAAACGTACCACCTTACAAATACTACTTTATATGCCTGACAACTAAAATAGAAATGAGATATATTTCTAATTTTACAAATCAATTTAATAAAGTAGAATTTATCGGTTGTTTCATTTTCTTTTAACTACACTCGAGCTTCTAAAAACTAAAAATCTTCTTCCCATCAATGGTTTCATATCTGCAAACATGTTGATAAAAAACTTATGCAAACTAAAAGAATAGATTTATGATTATATCAAGTTTCTATGGTTTAAATCTTACGAGAAATTTTGTCACCTAATTAAAGCTTAGTATCCAGACCGCTCCTTAAATTTCAAATCCAGGTACTCTCGCTTTTCTGTCACCCTTAATTTCCGCAGCGAATCTCATTTGAATTGATTCAGTTTTTGTGCGAATTCACAGTGACGATGTACAAATATAAACCTCTTAGTTTAAGTAGTTCAACCTTCTCCATCATTCGCTGGAGTAACAATTCTGCAAACGCACAGTGTACCCACTGTACATGCTAAGGTCATTGTCAGCCAGACTTTGACTAGCATCTCCATGATTTAGAAATAGAAAGCCTGCTCTCCTATGGCAAAGGTTCATAAGCTGTTGATGGAGCATGTAGGCGTGTAGGGGAAAGCAGTTCACAGAAACCACCATAAGACAGAATCAATTGCAATGTAATTTCCCCAAAACGAACCTTGCAGGAATATTTTTTCATGAGAGCTTTCGCAAAAACAGTATTTCAAGTTGCTCAGCAACTACTTGTTCATAAACTGTTGATGGTCCAGGCATGTAGGGGAAAGTAATGTGAAATCCTCCCAATTTTATAAAAGCAGGAAGAGACTTACTACAATTTCACACATTTCTTGAAAATTTCACCCTAGCTTCATTTTTGCAATAACGAACAAATTTCCTGCAACAATTATCTTTATCGTTAACATTCCACCATCTTTTCTTCAACAGAATGATACGTGCGGCGGCCATCTTGGCACTCATCGCTTGCGCCAGCGCAGCGACCCTGACGAAGAAAGACGGCTATGGCGGTTCCGGTTACACGCAGCAGTCAGCCTTCCCCAGTTCCGGTGGCGCCAACTACGACGCTTCCGCCGCCTACAGCAGCGCCGACACGTCCTACGGCGGAGCGGCTGCACCAGCGCCATCCTACGGCAGCGGCACCTCTGACAGCGCCGCCAGTTCCGGTTCTGGAGATTCCTACGGCAACCTCTACTACTACTACTATCCGGTGACGAACCACTCCTCTGCCCCAGCACCCAGCAGTCACGGCGCTGGTGGCGGCAGCTATGGTCAGCCCAGCGGCGGCGGAAGTTACGGTGGCAACGCTGGCGGAAGTTATGGCGGAAGCAGCGGTGGACAGAGCTACGGAGGCAACAGCGGTGGAAGTTACGGCGGCAGCAGCGGCGGAAGTTACGGTGGCAGCGGAGGCGGAAGCTACGGCAGCGGTGGCGGAAGCTACGGTGGTGGTGGCTACCAAGCCGGTGGAGGAGCAGTCGGTGGCTACTATCCCCCTGGTGGCAGCAGCTTCAGCGATCCCTTCGGAGGACTCCTGTCCATCATCGGCACCATCGACATTAACAGCCTCATCCTTCCAGCGCTGCTCATCGGTGGCGTCGCTCTGCTCCTGCCAGCCATCTTGAATTGCGACTTGGAGCTGGGCACTTGCGTCATCCCATTGCCGACGATCAACGGAGCAGGTAGAAAGCGTCGTGGCCTGGACATGCAAAGCGAAATGCAGATGACCATCCCACAAATGATCGAGCACGCCTACAGGATCTACGACGCCGTCCACGAGGGGGAGGAATGCATGCAGCGAGTGGTTTGCGAGGTGGGAGGCATGATGAGCAACATCCGAGGAAAGGAAGCCTTCTTCAGGTAAGACCATGTCCAAGCCTGCCAGTTGTAGGGATTTCTAGGTGGGATCTTGGCAAGGAAACCAGTCAACATCTTAACCTCAAAAAAGTGGAAAATGGAAAGATTGTGGATGGTGTCAAACATTCAAATTTCTAGACGTCATGGGAGGGAAAAACTCCATGGAAAATTTAACGTTGAACATTTCTGGAATTGCATATACCAGTAGTACGGAGATCTTTATAACAGATTCCTTGCCAATGTTAAAAGATGTTGACAAAAATTGAAACGTCCTTTTTCCCACCTCTGAATATTCCCATTCAAAAGCAGCTCATTTTTCGGAAAAGTCTAATGTTTTGAAATTTTTTCTCATTACAGTGTTTTGGAGCATCTGTCTTCTCCATCCTACAAGAACCAGCTTAGTGTGTTGAAAAAGGGAGCGCTTGGCCGATCTGCAGACCAGGAGTCAACGTGCGACGCGTACGAGTGTGGCAAGCTAGGACTTAAGCCAGATCATCCGATGGACAACAAAGTGGATTAGCCCCGAGAGTAAATGCAGTGATATGTTTGATATGGCTACAACTTCAATTGCTCAGTACATCTGCAGCTGACCAATGCGGTGGTCAGTGTGGAGATGCACGTGTAAATACGCATATTTGAGATATGCTGGACAATGGCGACAGTGCAACTGAATTAACTAAGGACATTCCCATTTTATATTTAACTCGTTTCCACGAAAGGATTCCCTCACCAGTCCTTCCATAGTCTCTCTATCCCGCAAGCCAACCTTTCAGGCATTGAATACGAATTGCCATTGGTCAACTGGTTAGCTGGTTCTAGGAGTGACCAAAGCGCAAGACGTACAAATGTTTCTAGCAAGCTGACCTCTGATGAGCCAGACGATTCCTCTATCTTAACTTATTGCTGCACTACGTAAACTCGGAGTGCATAAATTATTGAATTCCTTCTTCTCCATCTTTCACCTCTAATTAATTGCTTTCTTTTCAAAAACAAAGATAACGCTAAGAATAACGTACAAAGTTAGCCGAAGCTCGTGCTAGTAATGAGCGTCGGTTTAACAGGTAAGCTCACTGGATTGAGCTGTTTATGTACTTGCAAAACAGGCAATTATTTATTATAATTATTATTTCCTTTGAAAAATGGTTTAAATTCGTCGTGGACGACGAAATGAATCTCGAAAGACGGTTGGGCCCACCTTTCTTGCGAGATGAAATTAATCATTTCTTTAATTATTATTCCCCTTAATTTATCCTTCCAAATGTGATTCCCGTCCACCATTTCTGTTCACGAATAAGAGCAGGGGACCAAAATCACCCTTTAATATGTATTTATTACAAGCGCTAATCAAAACCTGTACTATATTTTATAGACAAGTGAATAAAATTTGTTTGACGTTTTCAATTATTTTCAGTTATTCATAGCGTATTTTAAAACCACTCGTATAAAAGAAAATCCAGAGAAATCAATATTGAAACCAGATGTTGAGAAATCAGAAGACCAATTCCAGCCGAGATTATACTTGTACATGTATATACATGTTGATCAAAGCATGATTAAGTTAAATGATATTTAAGGTCGTGCACTCCCAATAACGTTTAAGCAATTCTTCAAATTAACATCGAAAGGTTACTAATTAATTTTTCAATTTGAGTATAGCCTGTTAAGCTTGACATCACCTAAACCTTTCATTATTGAGGGGACATCACTTTAACCTCTACATTTCAGCATTATTATCGATCTTATTGCAACCAGTTAATTTTCTTTTCATAATTGCGAGTTCATGAGCGCATTAATTACTGTTTTGTTTACCTGCTTTAGAAGAGGGAAATGAGCTAATAATGCAGGTCAAACAACAAGCATAGACAGCTTCATTGTGACAACAAAACCAAGACATTATTCAGGGTTCAACGAACTTTTGTAGGATATTCCGGGACGAAAGCCGGCAATGTACCCGTGAACGTTCAATGCTAAACAGCTCATTTATCGTGATATCGATATATCAATTGGTTTGACTTCCTATATAAAAAAATAACAGGGGAATACAGTATAACAGCACTCAAAAGCTTGCATGTTATAAGAAAATTAGGTACCATGAAAACGTTGGAAAGTGACTCTACAGTACTGGCATGAATACAAATTCAACACTTTCACGCTAATGCAACATTAGACACGTTCATTTACAAACAAGGGTGCAGGTTACGCGAAAATTGAGAAGCGAACAAGAATTAGCATAATACTGTCTACTGTCTAGCGAATGTTAACATATAAATACGAGAACTCATAAGGGTCACCTAACCACAATCTGTTAGTGATCAATTTTCTTAGTGATCAAATTAACCAGCATTCTTCCTGTCATACAATGAAGAAAGGCTTGGCATATAAGAAAACCGTTGAAGCATACGGTTTAAACCAACATGAGAAAATGAGTTGAACGCAAACATCACACATTTGTCAATTTACAGGAGAGGCAATTTTGTGAATCGTTTTGCCGTATAGAACCATCGTTTCAAGACGATTTCAAGACGGGCATGTATGAAAGACACATCCAAGCCACTATGAAATAATTATAGGCACATTAAAGTAATTTTTTACATATGGCATGTCAACATGCCCTTACGCTCGTACATGTTCGTGTATATACACGTAAAACGTTAATAACTGTACACGAGTATAACTTTTTTCCGGTGTTTTTTATATAAAACACTAAATAAAATGATAAATAAATTCCAACTCTAAGACTTAATTTGTTTCCAGTTGTCCGTTATGAACACTGTATGTACTTGCATTAATACCGTTTTAGCATTATTTTACAAAAAGGTTGATCAAGAATATCAAATATGGAATACGCATTAATATACTCGATTTTTTTATTACTGTATTAAAAACGGCCACTCATTTTTTCATACTATTTCAACCATCGATCCATTCACTTGGAAGCAAAATGATAGCTAAGCATTAGCTCAATTAATTCGAATGCGACTACATTTAATACTGAAGTTGGTGGACACTCGAGTGCACATCCAATCTGAGTCAGGAGAGGAAGTGGGATATGCGCCCCACTTCCGCTCTGAATCGGCCAGGCACGTGCCAATGTCACGGTCGGCATCTGTAAATTGCGCTGCTGTTTGTACAGCACGTCTTGCAAGAGGACATAACAAATTGCCACTGATTCAATCTAGTTCATTTGTCGTAGCATAATACAATGCACAAAGGACTGATACGCAAGGTAGAGTTCCTTAGACTTGTGTTCTACCATTTCATTGCACTCTTCATTTTGACCCACATTGGACAATCAGAGATTATAAATACCACCCCCTAGAGGGTGATGACCAACAGACACCAAAACGGTTCTTTCGCTTGATTCAAGGGTGGACTACAGCATTTGAGTGTAGCACACTAGCGGCCGAGCATCTTCCATAAGTTCAGTACAGAATATTTACCTGATAACAGTGTATTTGGGTGAGTTTCGCTATTCCTGATCGGATTTACCAGCGCAAAAATAGGTAAGTTGGCAATTATGTCAATTTCTCTTCCCATTGAAGCTAGTTTAGATTATAAAAACAGATTATCATAATCATGTCGTCTGGAGATCATCTTGGAATTCAAAATAAATTAAAATTAAATATTTGATGGGTGCAGATTAGTGCATTTGCTAATGAAGGGAAACCGAATCTCATCAAAGCTATATTTATTCAACAATAACTATCAACTTTTGAAATTTGGCCAGAATGACATGTACTGTATTAGCAAGTAAAGCTGTTTACCGTTTACGTCATTAGACGGCGAAATGCATGCATTCTGAAATCCACTTAGTGTAAAGAACGGGTTGTAGTTGTTGCTAAATCAATTTAACCATCTAGCTGTGACGCATTTTGACTTCAATAATGAGAATTTTAATATTTCCCCCATCATTTGCAAAAAAAATTAACAATATTGACAAGGAATGACGAGTTAACGCGATTATGCAGGTTATGGCATTTCTCACATTGTCCAAATCTGAATTTATACGTAACGTTTATCTTTACAGAGGCAATTTGATATTGCAAATGGAACGAAAACTGACCCACGCTTGGGTAATACCACTGTTTATACTGTTTATGGTGATACTACATGGAGCAGTTGCACATCCGGTTAACTCTAACTGGGGACAAGGATTTCCTTGGTCACCTGTTCGTCCTTACAGTGTCCACCCATTCCTTCATTGGTCTCTCTTTCACCAGCTTCCCAGCCGTGTCTTTTCAATACATTCCCCACTGGCGACCAATTTAGGCCCTAACTTGAATACTAACAGGGCAGAAAACCGTTTGTTTCCACCAGTATATGGAAGAAACGATAATTACAATAGGGCAGAGCATCGTCTATTTCCATCCCACCCAGACCAAGACATACTGGCAAGAAGACCGGAGCATAGGCACATTGTGTCACCAAACGCCTCTATTGAAATACTCCCAGCTTTGACAAATAAAACTATGCAAGACCCTTTGAAGAATTCAACTAAACTGAACCGGAAAATGACCAAACGTGATGCCAGCACGGCAGACTCATCTGCCGTCATTTTTCCAGAAACACCTACCACCGAACATTCTCCAGACCCTTTAGAGATGCTCACAGAAGCACCTCTGGGGTCTCAGACTGCAACGTTGGACGCCCCTGAAGACAAGAAAATATCAACAGGTGGCAAATTCGTTCTAGACGGGCTATCCCTTATTGCAGGGTCAATTCTTGGGGGCAGACCAATGGGCCATCACTATAGCGGTTTTCTGGCATCCTCTGCAGGTTACCTGCCACCACCTCCACCTCCTCCTCTGCCTCTGCATCCGTCCTATCCGCCATTTTTGTTTCCTGGTCCATCAGCAATATATCCGAATTTCATGCCTCCTTATCCACCGATGTCCATGGGCCACCACAGCTATTTTCCTGCAGCTAGCAGCAACCCCTACCAGCCCATGAGCGTGGACAGTTTGTTGGTACCCCTGGTTGGGTTGGTGGGACTCAGTCTTCTAGTGCCGGATATAATCCAAACCAGAAGAGAAGGAAGACCCAGTGATCTTGGAGGATTGGACGTGTTCCGCTACTTGAATGAAGATGAGGATTGCTTGAGACGCTTGGCATGCGAGGCCGGAGTAACCATTTCAGACAATGACGACAGCGTCACCATTCAAAGGTCAGTAGGGCCTACTGTCCACTCCATTTGCAAGTAAATTAATGTTCTATAAATATCGTTTACGCTTTTGCAGGGCGCTAGAGCGGGCTTTAGCCGCAAAACGCTTGATACCAGAACAACAAATGGGATCTCAACAACCACAAACAATCCGCCAATGTGGTCATCACATGTGCGCTTCCTGGATAGCGGAGAGTGCAGCAGAAAGTACTTCAGTGACAAATGGACGATAAGCGGCCATTTGGAACGCTGTTTTTAATGTTTAACCTAAAGCTACAAGCGCACTCAAAAAGCTTCTTGAAAAAAATGTGCAATGAGTAGATCTCAACGTTATCCACGCATGCATGAGGAGACACCGGCATGTCAATCTCGTGTAATTTAGTGCATGTCATTTTGGCATGAATTGCACATCACGTAATTGCGAGAAAATTATGTCATATGCGGCCCCTACACGGGCAAAAAGAATGTCAATTTTACTGATTCTAAGCAATTACTTACATTATTACTGATCGTG
>JAQFYZ010000479.1:0-41614 GCA_034695085.1 Cylindroiulus punctatus
CAAATATATTTCCACAATATATTTCAAAATACATTTCCCATAATATATTTCAAAATACATTTCTTTTCCATATGGGTTGCTTCAGTGTGGTTGTTCTTGATCCACTTTGCCATTAAAGGCGTCGTCCAAATGCACACCGAAAATCAATACGAGCCATTTCCATCGACTGCAAATGTGGAGTAGAAAAAGAAAAATTGATTTCTAAATAAAATATATTGGAGGGCTATTTTTAAACCGTGCCAATTACTGCTGATATCGGGGATATCATAATCAGCGCGTCGACGTGCTAGGGAATTTTAAAATCCCTATTAGTGGCTATGGTAACATTGGTCGTTATTCGCCAGTCGGGATCCATTAATTCCTGTCAGTATCGGGGAAAATTATATCCATGGTTACTCTTTTTCGTCCACTGAAGCACGGAAGAGGGAACCTTATTGTTGCTTAAGGGCCTGATCACACCATGGGCACAATCATTTCCGTCTCCTTTACTTGTTGGAAAAGAATGTTTGGTTTCTTGAAGAACCCCGAGTTCATTTTGGGACTGAAATGGCAGACATGGATGTTGGGTCCTTCAGAATCCGCCATTTTGTTGTTGAAAGTACCATCTGCCCTTATAGATAACCTTACCTGATAACGTCCTACCAACAATTTTGACAAAAGGTACATTAAGGCCCATTGAAAGTGATTTTTGCAATTGAATTTTGGTAATTTTGGACAGATATGATAATTTCAAATGAAACTGAATGTTTTAATTCAAAGTTTATAGTGATAGTAAGTTCCTGCGCTATATAAAATGAAAAGACATTTCGTTTTTAAAATTTTCCCAGATATTCTTTATTTTGCCAACGATAGTAACTCTTATATTCCCATTCAGATGACAGGTGCTGCCATCTATCGCCCATAAAGCAAAATAAAGAGGTAAAACATAGAATTATCGTTTTTATAAATATCATATGCACATTTCCATAAGTTTTCAACAGCGCATTTCCCTGTTAATGTTAACAAAAAAATTATTTTAATATGTTGATCAGGAAAGGAGAAATTGTTTCTGGAAATGTTATGCAGGGTGTCCCCAAAGTCACTATGCACTTTCAATAATCTTAAGGTGGAATAGGATTTATATCAACATCTAAGATTAACATAGGCTGGTTAGTTTTAGTTTTTGCTAACATACATGTACATATCAACACATTTTTGCTCAATGTATTAGATTGCACATTCTATAGTATAGTATATACAATAAGTATGGGGAACCCAATCGCAGTACAGAATGTGTGTGTAGCATTAAACCCATTGTTATTTTATCTGAAAACATTAAACCTGGCATGTATACCAATGTTAAATCGATAAATCTTAACAGCAAAGGAGTCAAAATTCTCCTTTTATTCGTTGATATTCATTTTGAAATTTTGTTTCAATGATGTACAATGCATACATACATATCAACACATTTTTGCTCAATGTATTAGATTGCACATTCTATAGCATAGTAGATACAATAAGTATGGGGAACCCAATCCCAGTACAGAATATTGTGTGTAGCATTAAACCCATTGTTATTTTATCTGAAAACATTAACCAGGTATGTGTACCAATGTTAAATCGATAAATCTTAACAGCAAAGGAGTCAAAATTCTCGTTTTATTCGTTGATATTCATTTTGAAATTTTGTTTCAATGATGTACAATGCATTCCGAATAGACAGGTGTTTCAATTGTGTGATAAGTGTTGAGGTGACAAATCTTAATTTATGACTTCACATTTTTAGTGAATATGAATCAAGTAGTTCATAGCTGATCTCCTTTAAGGAGAGCAGTATGAGGTGCCTACTGCACATAGGACAACCGCATCTCCTATAACCTATTTCTGCAGGATTATTGTCATCGTCTTTATGGTTATTATTATGAGCACCGATGTCGTTCATTTCCGTTTCCGTCCCTTTTACCTCGTCTTCATCCAGGTCCGTTGTTTACATTTTTCTGGCTCAAAAAAGCCTTAATTGGCGAGCAGCGAACGAGTTGTCAATACGATTATTGATGTGTGAACTCGATTAAGGGTGTCTAAGGGGGTTGGCCCGGGAGATGTGGTCTGCATTAAGGAGCGGAATGTAAGGAGCCGACAGGGTAAACAACACCTTAGACAAACATCCAACATCCGAGGCTGAAGCCAGAAAACGTTGCTTGGATTTCGGATATATCGAGTTTTCAACGTGCGAATGCGTTTGCCTAAATAGGGCCAGGGGATGTTTTCCATCAACTTCCGGGAAAACAACTACTTTTAATCAACCCAAGAATAAGGGGTTTTCGTGGCTGTAAGCAGCAGTCATTGGCAGCTGTGTGCATGGTTGCTTTAAGGCCCATTGATAGTGCGTTGGGATTTTTGGGACACCCTGCATAAAATTACCAAATACAATTTCTCCTTTCCTGATCAACATATCAAAATATTTTTTTGGTAAACATTAAGAGGGACTATGGTTTTATGAGTTATAACGATATTAATGGCATATGGTGCAACACATTAGGCACAAAATGACATTAAGGCCCATCGAAAGTGCGTTGTGACTTTGGGGACACCCTGCATAAAATTACCGAATGCAATTTCTCCTTTCCTGATCAACATATTAAAATATTTTTTGTAAACATTAAGAGGACTTCGTTTTATTGGATGTGCTCTTGACAACTTGTGGAAATGCATTTGATATTAATAAAAACGATAATTCTATTTTTGATTTTTTATTTTGCTTTATGAGCGATATATGGCAGCACCTGCCGTCTGAATGGGAATGTAATAGATGTGGAGATCTCTGTAAAGAATTTGGAAAAATTGTAAAAACGAAATGTCTTTTAATTTTCAATAGTCCAGAAGTTTGCTATCAATATCAACTTCGAATTAAAACATTTAGCTTCATTTAAAATTATCTTATCTGTCCAAAATTAGGTAAATTCAATTGCAAAAAAATCACTTTAATTGGGCCTTAAACAATGAGACGACCACATTGTAACATTTGAGGTGATGGTTGTGAAACCAAATTATTAAAGACACAACCCATGTAGTTTGTCAAATTTGAAAATAAATTTGCCCTGTACATGTGTTTGTGATCAGAAACTGTGAATGATACGTATGAGGAAAATGAATCACGTTTACTTTTCATTACCATCCCCATCTAGATATGAAATGTCTAACACTTGTGCCAAAATTTGGCATGCCAGACACAAGTCTGATATGATTGACTTTGTTTGCTCAAAAGCACTAAATGTGTTTTTCAGATTTTTTGTTTTGAACTTTCTAATTGACTTTTTGTCGCATCTTTAAGGTTTAAAATTTTAGATTTATATGAACCGATTAAGCAGAATAACTATTTCTATTTAAATTAAATATTTGATGATTGATTGAATATTTGAAATTTTTTAATATGCTTATTTATAGTTGATCGTCACTTACTTTTTAATTCATTCCCTTTCCATTAAACCAATAAAATAATTTTGGCCAACTTTTGATGTCAAACACTCCACTGTGCGATGTGCTATAAAACTGGCATTTTTGTACATATCACATGGCATATCCTAGTTAGGTTACTGACAATGTGAATAGAACTGTCCTCTAACAATAATAATAATGATCATAATAATATTAATAATACTTGAATTGTAAAGCTGGAAAAGATGCATGCATAGTAAGTAATACACACTGCCAATATCGTATGTATACATGACAGAAGCTCAGAATATAGTCACATCATGATACATACATGAGCCATATTTGAATGCATTTTTTGTGACAAAAGACACTTATTACACAAAATTGACACTGACATAGAGGGGATTTGAATAACCTATACATCAGTACATGTTCTTGATGTGATCTCGAGTGTGTCCAACTCTGGAAATGATCATACATCACACTTCAACTTTTCTTAGTTGATGGCCAGTGTCTGGTGGTACCGGAAGTGCCCTGCATCAGAGGCAGTCCTCCTTGGACCAGTCGCTCCTCCTTCCTGGCTAACCCAATATTTATTGAAACTTTTAGCGTTTTCCACCTTTTCACTCGTCCTTCCCGTTTCCATAGCCAGGTTTCCTCTTTTCATTACCGCTCTTCTCGATCTGCTCTGTCGGAAAATTAGTTTCAATGAAAACGCTTTCGGTAAACGTCGTCGGTCCGACGGAATTTCCGCCTGACTGCTACCGTATGTTTGAATGTAAACAACCAGCCTGCCTTTTAATAATAAAAGTGGGAGGTTCGTCATATTTGGCGACGCTAATGTTGCCGGTGGGAGGCTTTTGGCGCATCCTCTTCATTGCCCAATCCGAAAATTCAACGCACATTCTTGTCGTTTGCACTCATGCAAATGTTTCCCCCCAATTAAAACGCTTTTGACGAGGTGGGCTGCGAACACGATGCTTTTCCCCTCGATTTTTGACACCTTTCTGTCTGTCAGACTCGCAACGTTTTCAAAAATATGTCAGGAACGCAGCCCTGAAGCAGGTGTTTTTCACCTTTAATCGAGACATTAACTCAATCGATTATCATTTGGCTGCAGTTAGCCCTGTTAAAATCCTGGTTTCCTTCTTATTTCAACTACTCCTACTACTAGAGGTCATAGAGGTAGAGTATTCGTGTGAAAATTAGCAATGAAAAAGAAGCCTGTGAGAAAGCTTCACCTAACAGCTCATGGGCTTGCAGTGATTGCCTATGGTCTAATGTGCACCAATAAAAAATGACAATTTCAGGTTGTACAAATAGTAAGGCGCATAAAAACACAAAGGAAATAGAGTTAAAATGTAATTTTTTTAAAAAAAACTATGCTTTAAGCAAAAATGCGCTAAAAGGGTAAAAATGATTCGGTTTAAAACAAAATGCACTAAAATGGTAAAAATAATTTGTGCCTACTTTAGTCAAAAATCTGTTGAAAGCAAGGACTAAAAGCATGGTCCAAATCAAATAGGAACAAAATAATGTATTTACCATGCTTTATACAAAAATGCGCTAAAAGGGTAAGAGTAATTCGGTTTAAAACAAAACAAAATCATATCATGTCGGGCATTTGCTGCAAATTTAGTAGCCCATTTTAAAAATACAACTGTTGTAAGCTGATAGGATGATTGTAAGAGTTGTGGGAGCAACCCCATTATTCCCATTTCCTTTGGAAATAAATTTATTAAAATGCACTAAAATGGTAAAAATAATTTGGCATACTTTAGCCAAAAATGTGTTGTCATCTAGGACTAAAAGCATGGTCCAAATCAAATAGAAACAAAATGATGTATTTACCATGATTTATTCAAAAATAAGCTAAAAGTGTAAGAGTAATTCGGTTTAAAACGAAACAAAATGCACTAAAATGGTAAAAATAATTTTAGCCTACTTTAGTCAAAAATGTGTTGACAGCTAGGACTAAAAACATGGTCCAAATATGGTCAAAATGAAATGGTCATGAAATATGGTCAATTATAGAATGTAGACAGAATGCAAAAAGCAAAAACAAACAAAAAAAAAATTGCAACAGCAACTGCTTTTCATCTTTTTCAGTTTTTACAATTTTGGTCTCTTGCTTTTTTGCTGTTACTAACAGCAGTATTGCAACAATACGGTTGTAGCAACGTTATTGCAACACTTGTAGCAAGCAAATTAGCAAACTTGATTCTGTTTTCAAACTGATGTTTGCTTACTAAAGTTTTCATATTTTCCTAAAAAGTCTTGAATACAAGGTTGACACCATTACAACCTGAATAACTCCATCCTTTGTATGGCTTTTTTTTCCAAACATAAAATTTTTGCATTTTATTTTTCGTATTTTTCGTGGGTTTTGGTGGCAAATCCACGTTGATTTTCAACATGGGTCAGTTTAGGATCATCAAAGCACTCATGGGTCGATACAGGAACGTGTCTATTGTGTTTCCGGTTATTCTTTTGGAGTGAGTGGTCACGTGGTCGGCCAGCCGGTGTCATTGCCATGGCCAGCAAAAAAGGCGGTAATACATCCGGATATAACAGGCGAGCGAGCAACAATTACATCATATCATCGATTTCTCCATCATTGGGCACAGGGGGCGCGCATGCGCAGAGAGCGCCTCCTATTTTGGAGGAGAAAGCAATCGATAATAGCGGTGCGCCAAAAATCAAGATGATAAACCAGATGGCTTCGTGTCTTGTATGTCATTCTCATCAATGCTCGACTTAATTTGAGTTTTTTTATGAAGTTGCCATGTGTGGTAATTGCTGGATTCCGGATATTGCATGGCCATCATTAGTCTTTTGGTAAACCTTAGTTGCCATTCCTGCCAAAATTACGCCTTTGGATCTGTTTAGCAGTTATGTTAACAACCATGTGTTAAAATTGTTTTTCAACATGCACATTTTGCAATCTTTGCATATAATTTATTTCTGTTCAACATCTAATGGGGAGGTTCATGTTTAGATTATGTTAGTATGGATTTCGTTGCATAAAGTTATGTTTTGCTTGCTCCAAAGGGGGATAAAATGATCACTACGATTAAATTGGGCTGATGGATTACATCCCCCATCACATGGTTTTGACTTACTGCTTGTTTTACACTGAGTTTATTTAAGGTTTTAGTATAAGTGAAATGTTTGAAGCAAATGGTGTTTCAGCTTGACGTTAAACTTCTCGAAAGGTCATTGAGTGCAATTTGAGTAAAGTCCTTGCAAACAATTAAATAAGCATCATGGTTGAGTCGTTTGGTAGCTTTATAAGAAAACGTTAAATATAAAACTCTCCTTTTCCAAATGCACGCAAAATACATGTATGTATATTCCAACCATAACTGTCTAGTTGACAAAAATGCCACATTACCTTGCTGTCGTAGTTAATCATTTTTTCTTTGAATTTTTGTTTTTATTATTTTGTTGTAGTAAATTTATTGCTCTGTCAGTTTACCAAAGTGGCAATTTCTATAAGTACAATTTCTATCTACCTGTCAAGAAAAAAAGATGTCTTTCCTTTATTATTTTGTTTATTCTTTATTATTTTGTTTATTCAAGCCTGACCTGAACTAGCCTAACCTATCATAACCTAAACCTAAAAACGATTTTTGAAAAACACGCATATGAAAACAGGCAACCGCTTCCTTGTTGGATCTGTGTCAGATTAGCAAAAGCAGGGAAAATACTGTAGTTTACCCAATCATCTTAAATTTGCTATATTGGATGTGCTATACATCTTTACAGTTTTAAATCTTTGAAGACTAATCGATGTCACCAGATTCTGTTGACTGATTTATTTTGACTTTGTTGATATGTATGAATAAAATTGAATTCAACTATAGATGTGGAGCTCAGATATGGATAAATATCAACTAGCAATTTTTGTCCCATCGTGTATAAACTCCTAGTCAGCGTTTCGATCGATCTTTTCCCACTTCGAACCGATCTATAATTTTAAACAGCACTGCTGTCAAATTATAATGATCGGATTTCTAAATTGTTGTTGTTGTTACGCCTCACGCACCTGGTAAGATTTTGCCAAGAAAAATCCATAACTGAGCGCGAATTAGGCCGCGTTTACATGGCGGCTTGGTTTTGCGAAAAGGAATTGATAATGATCTCAGATACGAACAGGTTATTCTAGCAGTCAGAATTAATCGCATTTTGGAGATGTTTTTGAAAGCTCGATGGCCTGCACTGGTTAATGGCATTTGGTAAAATGCACTCTCAATGCGAGGTCATTTTAATGCTCCCGAAGCATTTTTAATGAGACCTGGTCCTTGCCAATAAGTCGCGATCTCATTTCGTCCCAATTCAAGATGGCGGCGCCTTGGGACCTGTTTTGCCAAATGTCAAAATGTGAGAAACAAGAGCGAGTCGTGCACATAAAAAGCGCCGCAGTCGTAAAAGGTAAAGAGACTGTGTAAAAACATAAATAAAGGGACGTTCATGGAAGGGCCATCAGCCTCAAAAAGGTATGAAAAGCGATGTCACCAGACCGTAACATTATAATTTAATGTCAAGTGTATATAAAACACCTCGACGATGTCAGCTTTTTCCCTTTCTTGCCCCAATTCTCCAGACTCATCACGGGGGTCGTAAAAATAAAAAATAACGTTTACTTTATATGGAATAATAGCAGACGTTCAAAATCGCCACTAACATGCATTATTCATTTCGGGAAGGGTAATAAAAGGAGCATTTTTTTATGTGTGGTCGCAAACTGCGGTGGCGCCCTCTTGTGAAGAACTTTGAAAAAGATAATACGTTGATCTTAAGCTTGAAAACAATGCCAGATTTATCAGAAACTATCTCCATACCTAAAATGTATTTGAATTGCAGGCCTTCATTGGCCCATCACAGGCCCATTGAAAGTGATTTTTTGCAATTGAATTATTTTAATTTTGGACAGATATGATAATTTCAAATGAAACTAAATGTTTTAATTCGAAGTGTATATTGATAGTAAGTCCCTGTGCTATATAAAATTAAACGACATTTCGTTTTTAGAATTTTTACAAATTCTTAGCAGAGATCTCTAGATCTCTTATATTCCCATTCAGACGGCAGGTGCTGCCATCTATCGCTCATAAAGCAAAATAAAGTCAAAAATAGAATTATCGTTTTTATTAATATCATATGCATTTCCACAAGTTGTCAAGAGCACATCCAATAAAACGCGAGTCTCTCTTAATGTTTGCAAAAAAATATTTTAACATGTTGATCAGGAAACTAGAAATTTAGGTTCGCAATTTTGTGCAGGGTGTCCCCAAAGTCACAATGCACTTTCGATGGGCCTTAATGTGTGCCTAATGTGTTGCACCATATGGCATTAATATCGTTATAAATCGTAAAACCATAGGTAAAAAAATTGTAATATGTTTTTATTGAGCAAGTGAAAAGAAATATGTTGCGGAACATTTTTGAATATTTGGGTTTGTTTATACATGTAGCTCGTGCTAATTTAACTAATTTTTTTCATTTTGTGGCACTTAAATCCGTTTCAAATTTTATTCTTCAATTTAAATGGCTGATATTCTTTGCGAAGCCAATTGCACGATTTGTATGCCAGACTACAGAATTCATTTTTTTGAAATAACGTCGAAAGAAAATTAACCAGATTTCTAGGCCAAAAATGTATTATTATCACCAAATTTCTGCTCAAAATTGACTTGGTTGCGCTTAACCCTTGCCGAAAAGGCTTTTAGGTGTAGGTTTGCCCTCGGAAATAAAAGTGACTAAAATGCTTTTAAGGCAAGTTAATGATGGGTCGCATTAAAGGTCTTTTCGTCTATCAGATTGATTTGATTTTTTCTTTCGTTGTGTGGAGCACTTTACGGTAAATACAGGGTATGTACAATGGAGTTATTATCATGTGGAGCTATTATTGCAGTCTTAAGATGTTGAGAACGTTAGGAAGATTGTTAACTTTAAGGCCCATCGAAAGTGATTTTTTGCAATTGAATTCACGTAATTTTGGACAGATATGATAATTTCAAATGAAACTACATGTTTTAATTCGAAGTTCATATTGATAGTAAGTTCCTGCGCTATATAAAATTAAAAGACATTTCGTTTTTAGAATTTTTCCAAATTCTTAGCAAAGATCTGTAGATCTCTTATAATCCCATTCAGACGGCAGGTGCTGCCATCTATCGCTCATAAAGCAAAATGAAAAGTCAAACGTAGAATTATTGTTTTTATTAATATCATATGCATTTCCACAAGTTGTCAAGAGCACATTCAATCAAACGCAAGTCCCTCTTAATGTTTACAAAAAAAAATATTTTAATATGTTGATCAGGAAAGGAGAAATTGCATTTGGTAATTTTATGCAGGGTGTCCCCGAAGTCACAACGCACTTTCGATGGGCCTTAAACATGTTAAAAATTCGTTTGAAATGTAAGTGTTTCAAATATCGCACATTTATCAACCTTGGCTGAACTTATGTTTTCAACACTAATTGTTAATTTACCATCAAACATGTTAAAAATTCGTTTAAAATGTGTTTCAAATATCGCACATATATCAACCTTAACTGAACTTATGTTTTCAACACTAATTGTTAATTTACCATCAACTCGACGATCAACCCAGCCGATAATTTTAAAATTTTTGCTGAAAAATTAATGCTGATGCTAATTGTTATTAATTGGCGTGGGATACTAAGTTTAAATTGTGTACTCCTCAGGTGGATTTTGGCTTCAAGTCTTCAATTTCTGCGCATTTTTCCTGATTTTTTTCAACGTCTTTTCATCCATTTGGGGCCACCGAAAGCCGCGTGATTCCGCCATTAAAATTAATTAATCTTAAGCCCCAGCCAGTGTAATCACAATTGAGGCTTAATCTAAAATTCCCCAGTTTATCATCAGCATCCTTTTTAATGAGTTCGGATCTCATTAGTTTCTCGCGTTGAAAATAAGAAAAAAAGGCGCCCACCTTGTAGCGTTTTCAGACTTTGCTCATATTTTACGTTGACTTTACTCGAGCATTTCATTTATTAGGAGGCGACGTACGACTTAATTTTGCCAAAATGTCAGCCTAATATTGCAGATAATCGATTATCACCCCCGGAGAACCACTTTGGGGTTTAATGCAAAAATCTTCCTTCCATTCTGGCATTTTTTTCCAGACTAAAAATGAGATGATCGTTTAGGGCCCCTGACAGCCAGGGCCGCCGTTTTTAATTCGGAGCAGTGTCTTCGCCACATCATTAAATATGCTTTTTTGCGACGCTTTAGAACTACTTAGCCAGAAAATAAATTAATGTTGCGAAAAGGCAGTTTGTTTTCGGAGCTCATCGCCGAAAACCTCCGCGGATTCATCAAATCCTGGGGATGTTTGAGCGTGTAAACAGCGCATTAGGAGCTCCCAAAATGAATCTTAAATATTCGTTTTCATGGCCTAATCTAAGAGAGGTTTTAAGCATTATTGGGCAACTAGTGCAGCGGATGGATATCACATTGTCTAGCTCCATTGTCTTCCCATTTCCATGAAAGGGAGATTTTTGTTCGAAGGAGACCCTTAATGAAATGAATAGCCGGTTATTGTGGTGTCATCAGAACGAAAACACCATGATACGTAGACAAACACTTTGAAGAAGCGATATTTTAACTGAATTTTTAATGAAAATGTGTCTCAAGAAGTTGGAGCCTACCTTTGGGCTCACCCTGTAAATCTGCAACGCCACCTGCCACATGTAATTTGAACGAAGCCACTATGGTTAAGTGAATATTATTAAATATACTTTTGATGAAACAAAATTTTAGAGAATATTGTCACATGGGCCTCAATTCTTTAAAAAATATGGAGTTTGAAGAGTTGATGAATTGTCTGCTCCATGAAAGAGGGAGTTCCCATTTTAATCTAATGGGACCCTAAATGAAGTAAATATCCAGTTTTCTGGTGTTATATGGAGTACTTTGAAAAAGCTATATTTTAAATGAATTTTTGACGGAAATAAAATACGAAAAAGATGTGTTAACATGTTGGAGCAATCTTTATGCTC
Source organism: Cylindroiulus punctatus (assembly GCA_034695085.1). Lineage (NCBI taxonomy): Eukaryota > Metazoa > Arthropoda > Diplopoda > Julida > Julidae > Cylindroiulus > Cylindroiulus punctatus. The sequence goes on from JAQFYZ010000479.1 coordinate 11,450, forward strand.
ACCCTGTATACTTGCAACGCTATATGCCACAAGGAGTATTAAGGAATGTTGCAGATATTAGACGATTTTTAAAATGAAAATATTACAAATATATTAATATTTATTTATATCAAACTATTTACCGTAAAATTATTGCTGGCGTATACTTAACTGTGTTAGCAATGGAAAAAAACCATGAACATTTTCAACAGCTTTATGGATAAACCAAAAAGTTATAAAACCAGTAAATTTATTTTTTTCGATGAAAATGTTTGCCTGATGAAAGGGAGTTCTCATTTTAATATAATGGGACCTTAAATAAAATGAATATCCTGTTTTCTGGTGTCATCAGAAGGAGTACTTTGAAAAAGCTATATTTTAAATGAATTTTTGACGGAAATTAAATACGAAAAAGATGTACTAACATATTGGAGCAATCTTTATGCTCACCCTGTATATTTGCAACGCCATATGCCACAGGGAATATTAAGGAATGCTGCAGGTATTAGACGATTTTTGAAATGAAAATATTAAAAATATTAATATTTATTAACCCCTAACTATTTACCGTAAAATTATTGTTAAGTGTGCTAGCAATGGAAAAACGTTGCACATCTTCAACAGCTTTTCATGGATAAACCAAAAATTTATAAAACCTGTAAATTTATTTCTTCGGATGAAAATGTTTGCCCGATGATGTCGGTTGCCTACGTGTCTCCCTTTTATTAAAAATGTGTTTTCTTCGCTAAGATCCTGGGCCCAGCTGATGCCCCACCTAGTTTTCATGCAACACAAAATCTTGCACTTAATTCTCGACATGCAAAATAACTTAGCAGATGCTTTCGTAGGCGCAGATTCTTCTTCCTTCCTTCTTCCTTTTCTCTGTTTCTTATAATGAGCTCGGAGAGCACTTTTCAATATTTATATGGGCTCTGATTAGATAAGCAATTGAAACGATTTTCATTCATTAAGTTTAAGGCGCAGAAAGAGATTAAGGGGCCACCAATTTTGAGCGTGTCTGCAAGATTTGGCGAATTAAAGAGTGGAGGTGCATGGATGAACATGCCCTGGTATCTGCACCATTTGCATTCATCTTGACATAAACTTTAAGTTATTCAATTGAAAAATATTGATTTTGGTCGACCATAGTTGTAGCTAACATTTTCTTGGAGCTCTGACATTTAAATATATGTCCTTTTGTAAACACAACTTAATCGAAAACGCATAAGGGTTTGATGACATGCCAGTTTGGTGTCTTTAACATGAGGTTTTTAGGTAAATTTATGGAGAAAAGTGAATTTTATGGTTGACTATGTTTTCGTTGCTGTTTGTGGAGACTGGATTTGGTTTTGTCACGTTGACATCGTGTCCAAAAATATTCTATGAAAAAAATGTCGTAACGACTTATGTGGCACCCTTCGTAATGCGGATGATTGGGCTTGCATCTTTTACCCTCTCCAAATCTGGTCCAAGCAAAATTTTCTTCGTGAGATTTCGAAATTAGCATTTCTCGAGAGTTTCGTGCGTGGTTTTTGGGCCAACCTCTTGAATTCACCAGGGAGAGATTTTTAAAGCTCGTTTTCTCTCCTACGTGAGCTTTAAATTTGTCTGAATCTTAGCCATATATTAAGAAATCCTGACAAAAGTGTGCTGATTAAGCAGCTCGGTTGCTACGTGTTTTGCATTCCCTGCAACGCCAAGAAAAATAAATAGCACTTAATGGTTAGAGGCAGTTGACGCCAAAAACACATTCAAACTTTTCTGCTGTGTACAGGGTGAAACAACAGACCGCATGTTTTAATGACTGCTTTGGTGCGAATCATCTTTTTGGCTATTATAAATCTATATCTTTAGTTTTCGAAAATGCATTTTTTTGTCAATGTTGGATTTAGCATATTGGATGAACTGTTGGGAGTAGTAGTATTATTGAGAGTAAATTAAGGCAAAACAGGCGAGATCGTTTCTAGGCTTGCTTTATTTAGGCGTCACCTCTGGTGGTACCAGATTACAATATAAGAAAGTCCCTATCCTTCCCCTAGTCCGGAAAGTCCCTATTATTTCCCCTAGTCCCCACATGAACTGCATATTGGTACGAGTTCTTGTGAGTTTTCAAAATGGTTGTTTGAAATAATGTGTAAAACATATACGTATTAATTCGTACCAAACTACGATGCAGTTTTTTACTTCTCTTGCTGTGAATAGTTATTAAACACGCTTGTTTCGCAATACAAGGCAAATGTGATTTGCATGTTACACCACTATAAATTGCACCCATTCAAATCTCCTCTGAGATGTTACAGTATCATAAAAAATAGTTGAAATACCAGTTCTTACATATCATCAATGTCTATTGCTTGTTTTGGCACTTAATACGTATTGTCTCTGTCTCCTCTGTCTGAAATTTTGAAACGTGTCATAATTTTGCACATAACACAATACGAGCAGCAACGTCAAGTGTAATGACAATGTTGAAATAATCCTTGAGGAACCTATAGTCGGCTCAACGAGAGAAGAGAAATTCTGACAGCCAGTCAGAGTGATTCCGCTTATCAATAGGATCGTCCAGGCTATTCTGAACCTATAATAGCTGGTAAAAGGAAACCGGCTGCCATAGCTATACTTGCCACGGTGAACAAAGTATGCATGAGCTCTGCTCTGTGAATGCTCGGCCGCGGCTCGGGAGCCAATAATGTCATATGTGCGACCCTGCCCCCGTCATTGATCGGAGTCCTATTGCGGGCTCCAAAACGAGCCAATAAGCCGGATGTGCGACCGTGTGCCGACCACTGTAGGGCCGACCTCCGATTTGTTAAGGCGCTTTTCGGCAGTGGGCACCCGTTCAGGCTTCGCCCTCTCAAAAGTTGGACGAACGAATCGCAAACAGGCAATAGCATCCTATTGGTTGAACGGGCGCCATTTTCGTCTTCTCTCGTTGAGCCGACTATATCTAGTTTCCCGGTACCACATTGGAGCAGAACATTGCGCATTTCGTTGCCTTCTCACCCCACTTACGGTGGTACCAGCAAAGATCGAGATGGGTGTGTTGCAAGGAGTGGCGCCACCCATTCTGCCAACAGGTTATTCGAGACAAACATGACCACTGGCATAGCTTCCTCATAGATACCGGTGCTGATATTTCGGTTATCCCGCCTGCATGGGGCGCCACAAACCCATGTTGTTTTAATGAAATGGAACCGACTAAGTTATGTTCTTGACACATGCATATACTATTTTGCAGTGGGTGCGCTGGTGAGCCACACCCACCTTCACGCCTAAAAGGACGTCATTTATGCCCCATTTTTAAATAAGGTCGATTTTTTTCGGATCGGTCGTTTCTTCGGCCATTCCCAAGGGCTTATTTCCGATTAACTTTGCAGCTGACCATTGTGCCCGGCGTGGCCAGTTTCTCTCCTGTGTATCTGGGCTAAGTGATTTTTCCCTTCCACACCAGTTCCACGCTGGCCCCGGTGTTAACTTTAATGTTTTCGTCGTAGCTCAGTTTGTGCCATTATTGATTTTTTTGCGCGCAGCCCACAAATTTAAGTCCGCTGAACTGAAAATTTAAGGTATCGAGTCAAGTCCTGAGGTGTAATGTCAGATCGCATCCGCCGATAGCCAGGCTCGATCCTTAATTCTGGTCGAGCCACCGCTGATGGCTCAAGAGCATCCATTTTCCTACACAGTCACTATTGACCACTCTGGATCGATGACCGTGTGGCGTTATTTACCAGAAACTGCTTTCCGACTGGTCAGCGCGGCTAATTATGAGGCCCCCTCCTGAGGGCAGCGCCCCTGGCGGGCTTGTCCACTGGGTGCATGTCCAGTTGTCCACACTTGGTGACACGATTCAAGAGAAGGTGACCGGCGTTGACCTGACCCCCAGATATTCCAGATATTCTTTATTTTCCAACGACAGTAAATCTCTTATATTACCATTGAGATGGCAGGTGCTGCCATCTATCGCCCATAAAGCAAAATAAAAGGTCAAACATAGAATTATCGTTTTTATTAATATCATATACATTGCTGTCAAGTTGTCAAGAGCACCTGCCAAAAAACGTAAGTCCCTGTTAATGTTAACAAAAATATTTTCATATGTTGATTAGGAAAGGAGAAATTGTTTCTGGAAATTTTATGCAGGGTGTCCCCAAAGTCACGACGCACTTTCAATGGGCCTTGTAACCAATACTACCTTCGTAATTATGTCCATTAATGCGTCGTTATATCCGGTTTCGTCGCTATAACCGATTTTCTTACATGGGTTTAGATACAAAACCACTTTAATGGAAAATTTTGTCGCTATAGCAGGTGCGTCGCTATAACCAATGTCGTTATAAACGATTTCTACTGTACGAATTTTTTTTGTCTTTGTGCTACCTTGTTTTAAACCAGTTAAATATGGGGAAAACGTGTTTACAGTTTATAACTTCTGATGGTTGCTGCCCCTGAAATCCGAATGGAGGCAAACACTGTCAGCATTGGTGCTATACAGTCAAGACTTTCGTAGGGTCCTCAGGGGCTCGTTTTCAGCTGATATTTGTAAATCCAGCTGCTCTTTTTTGCCATTCTGGCTTCATTATTCGCCGGTTATCTTAAATCAAAAAGGTAATTTGCGTGCGGGTCCTCCGGGGTGTAAGGCCTTGCATTTTTCAGCTAGTCTTAAAATTAACTGAGGTTTCCAATCAGGAAACGTATTTTCCATGGGAAAAAACTGAGAATGCATAGCTAAATTGGATGTTATAAAATAATAATCCAGCGAAATTATTAATTTTTTATTCGACATCTCGTTTCCCAGCCCCCTTACCCCCCTTACCCCCCACCCCTCGACCTATTTTCAGATAACTTATTAAACGCAAATTCACGCTCAGAAATTAAATGACTTTTTTGTCACGCTGCCGAATGATAATTGTTTATTGAAAATTACGATGACTCGAACTTTGTTCTCGCCTGTGCCAGCTCCATTTTTTATTGTTTTTTCTGTCGCTCTTTGCCATTATGACAGCTCCCAAGGAGCAGCTCACGTAGTACTTAAACATTGAAACGTATTCAGCTTCGCCTGTAACCAATTTAATTAAATGTTCGTCGCTTGACGTCTGTTTTCGGCTCTGACAAGTCCTCACAGCCTGCCATTATCAAGGCTCCACCCCTGTCAAGTTTAGGCCTGCATTTTTTGGGGCTTTGCTGACGAATCTGGCGTCCAGCATCCGGAATTAAATATTTCCACTCAGGAATGTTTTAATGAAAAATTTTCGATGCGTGTGGCGGAAAATTAAAACACTGCGAATTCCTGCGTCAGCATCTGCCACAGTGGCCGAGCACTCGTCAATTAGACAGATCCTGAAACGAAAATTTCATGCCAAAATATGCCAGCGATTTTGAAGGCGCCCAGGGGCCGTCCATCGACAATGTCCCTTGATTTCAGACACGTTGTCCGACTCAGTCGATGCAGAAATCAACCATGATGTGAAATCTAATTTCCCAGTTTCCAGGGTGGTTGTAAGCGTACAGTCGAAATTATATTGTCAAAATTTCCCATATGGAAAAGAAATGTATTTTGAAATGCATAGCAAGAAATGCATTTGGAAATACATTGGAAACTACCTTTGGATTGGCACTTAAATATGTATTGTATTATGTATTTCGAAATAAATATGTATGTATTCAATATATATTGCAAAACTCATGTAAATATATTGAAATATGTATTTCAAAATGCATATCACAATATATTTCACTATACATTGCAAATACATTTCAATTCAAACTGCAGTTATGCAATTTTTTAAAACTAAAGCAGTTATGCAAATTTTTAAAACTAAAGCAGTTATGCAGTTTTCCTACTAAATTCACTACACAATCCTTTGACGTGTTACCTTAGTGAGGTCCATTTTGTGAAATTAATTTAAAATCTTATCTCAATTAAAGCTGAAGTGCATTAAAATATAGCTCAACATCACTGTATATTTAGAAATACATTACAACTGCATTATACAGTTTGGAGTATACATTTCTAAATGCATTTCAATTATATTTTATTAAAATAATGCATTTTAAAATGCATTTGAAATATATTTCATTAATTGAAATACATTTCAAAATGCATTTCAAATACATTTTGCAAATTGAAATAATGTACAATGTATTTTCTTTCTATATGGGTTAACGATGCTGTCACATCATATTCAGGGTGTTTTTTCAATCTAAAGGACCCATCATCAGGTGTCATGTCAGGTAGATGTACCCAAGAACACAAATGATTACAGCACACAAAAAACACAATGAAAGCAAAATGATATATACAGAATGTAAAATTGCAGCAACAATAAAGATACGCAAAACATAATAAAAAATGAAGGAAAAATAAAGCAAAATAAGGAGGTGCATATGCATAATATAGGCACGGCATGACCTCAAAGGTCACTGGTTTAGGTAATGTCCCATATGGAAAAGAAATGCATTTAGAAATGTATTATAGAAAATGCATTTTGTAATTCATTTTAAAATATATATGTAGATTGAGACATAAATATATTTGATAATGAATTATAAAATGTATTTGTTGAGCATTTCATAATGCGTTTCGAAATGCATTTCATAATACATTCCATAATTTGCTCATATGGTATTGTGAAATGCATTGAGACTTATAGTTATAATGTATTATGTGTTGTTGTAGAATATATTGTGGATTACATTGGGAAATGTGAATCGTTAACATGACCACAATTTCTAGATTTTGAATGAAAGAGCATCTTGATTAATTGCTAAAATTCAATGTACTTTTGAATTGAATTTTTAATAATATAATAAATTACAATAGCACACTGAATTTTATAAATTTGTATCGCTATATGTATTGTGCAATGCACGTGTCAATGTATTTTAAAATGCATTGTGAAATGTATTAGCAAAATGCATTTGATTACATTGAAAAATACATTTGCAGTACATTTTACAATATGCAATGCATTTCAAAATGCATTTGATATACATTTCTTTTGCATTTTAGGGTGGCATCACAATCGTCAATGTTGCGATTCATGGTAATTACCTGAAATGGTACCATTGTTCGGAAATATACGAACTTCAAACCCTAAAATTTCAGGCATTTTATAACTTGAAAAGTTGCCATTACAGGTATACATATACTATCATCCCAAAATCCTTACAAAGCTGGAAAAATGATGAACTCAACCGTTACCATTGATGTTGTGTTATGACTTGTGTCATGAAATCAAACACGTAGTTTCATCCTTTTTTACAGTGGTTAGTTTGAACTCGAAGTGCATTTTACTTTTTTTAAATGCACACACCTGTGCAGTTACTGCAGCCTGGACATACTGTAATCGTTGGCAGGCCTATTGTTTCTTCCGTGCACTCTCTTCCTGTCTTTGCTAATCATCTTCCTGTTTTTCCATCGGCTTTAACGAATGATCCCGTGTCTGATTGTGGTGAGCAGAAACACGAAATTCCTTTTAGATAATTTTTATTCGCAAAGGTCAAAACCGACGTGGCCGAATGCGTTCGTGTACGTGGATAATATGATGAAGTACAGGCTCGCGGTGTGTGTTTATCAAAGTGGGATTTTATCTTATAAAATGCCGCTTATGACAGCAAAATCGATACGCCCTACATGGACGTGTGCGAGGAGGTGAGAAAAATAATGCGAGGCCGTTTTCAATAAACGAAAACAATGGGAATGAAATTCAGTTTTTTTTTTCTTTTTCCCTTTTACCTCCCTCGTTGTAACGGTTTATTAATAGGTGAATTTGGTAAAATGAACCTTGTTAGGGCGGCTGGCATGATCCACATCTGCATATGGGTCGAAACATCCCCTAACTGAAACCCTTTATTCGGCAATAGATGGCGTTCTGAGGTATTGATGGCCTGGCTTAATAGCTGCAGGGTGATCGTAAAGTAACGCAACTTATGGCATAGGCGTGACATTGCCATGGGTTGCGTGACTTTACGATCACATTGCACTTATGATTATTAATGCAAAAATTAAATATTTATGAAACTGTTGTATTGAGGATATTTTTGTGAAGATATGATCCTGTCATGCCTGCCCATTGTTCACCACATTTAGGTTGAAATGGGTCTTTACTCTTAATCGTCATTTTGGGCAATAGATGGCGCTGATTTTGCATGGATGCAGAAAATGGCCAATTAATGCAGAAAATCCCAGAAACCAATTACTGGTTTTTATATTACTTTTTGGAGGGTTTTCAACTGAAGATGTGATTAAGTTAAAATTATAAAGTTGCATAATCTTCTTCTAAGGGGCGAGCAAATTTTGAATACTCTTCTCAAATGGGCGGTATTTACGACTTGAAAAAGTCCAATTATTTACAGATGGTAAAATAATGGATGTTAACATGAAAATTGGGCGGAAATGAGCAATATTTCCGCTCGGGGAAATTCGGTTTGACAACCGAGGTTTTTTTTTCAAGTGATTGCACCAAATAAAAGAAAATTTGCATGGCTACGTTTTAAATGCTTTACGAACCATTTGAGGAAAAGTTGAAATTCGTGAGGCATAAAATTGAAAAATAATCGACGGAATGCCGAATTATCAAAGCGATTCCGTGAACTGGAATCCATGCTCGAAAAATGCCGAAAATTCATGCATCACTTTGCGCGTAATTTAAAATTCCGTGAACAAAACCATCAATAACTTGGCTTGAACTTTTTAAAAAAAATGGCCATCTGTTATCTGAAAGTTCCCAATGCAAGGTGTTATACTAGGTGGAAAGTGTTTCAGGCAATAATATATCTCATGGTATAAAAACATTCGGCTCATGTTGGTTTAATTTAGTGGTTACGAAATCAGTTGCAGGGTGTCCCAAATTCGAATTTCCATTTTTATTGATTTAATGGTTATGACACCCTGTACTGATAAAATATACGTGTACACTGTATTTGGTTGCTGATTCCTATTTCGTAAGAAACGATTAGTGTGAGGAGTTGATGAATCTGAGGGATCCTAAGTATTCCTAAGTAGTCCAAATTCTAAGTATGGATACTTAGGAAACTTGAAATCCTCAACTCCCCACAGCTATACTTCAGATTTCTCAATCTCTCACAGCTATAATTCAGATTCCTAAACTCCTCACAGCAATCCCTAAGATTGCTCAACTCTTCACACTCATTTGTTATGAAGTAAACCCAGAATGCACATCCTATGTTTTTATCTCAAAAACAACAAATATCAGGATGGCGGTCATGAGTTCCCCCTTCGTAATACTTACTAAAATTTCATACTTGTAGATGCTGCATGATGCTCAACAAGCTTCATGCAATAACCTACTTATGCGCACCACCGTGTTTATAAAACGGTAGATTTTGGCGAAAAATTCATTCTTCAAAATGATGGCCCTGCTGACATATTTCATACGTCTTCATCAGCCACACTGCCATTACCGACTTAAGGCATCCTTGCATAGGTAATGGCAATGCCAATGGCACCAGCAAATGAGACCTTATGAGGCGATTGATGGACCACTAATATCGAAGAGTCATTGCGCATGCGTTGGCGCAGTCACTTCCCTCATGCTCCAGTATTCCGTTTGGCAAAAATCTACAGGAATAATACATTTTTTAAACAAAAATTCAACGTGAACCATTTGAAAATATTAGGTAGGAAATTTGCAAACGCAATGACGTGTACACAGGGTGTACCGATATGGTTTGGAAAAAATGACTGGGTAGGTAGCTGGTGATATGTGGAGTAAAAATACTAATGAACAGGTGGCGGAAATCATATGTTGACGTTCACCACAAGTTTTTGCTTGGAATTTAACATGGCTAGCGCATCTTATTGTCTGTGCTTATCTGTTAGCAGGTCGCTGGTACATGTCGCATGTCGCTGGTACGCAATGCACATGCCAAAGGTTGTGTTTGGTCAGTGAGACATGGCAGAACCATTTACAGTTGGTGAACTTGCCGATATGCACCTCGTTTATGGAGAAACGAGACGAAATGCACGAGCGGCTGAGCGGTTGTACAGACTGATGTACCCGAATCGGCGCCATCCCAATCGTGCAACATTTGTGGCGGTTGATCGCCGGTTACATGACACTGGTACATTGCAAGTCCGACCCGAAGGTGTCGGTGCAAGGAGACGTGTGCGAACAGTTGCATTTGAAGAAGAGGTGCTGCAGCGATTTAAAGACAATCCCTCACAAAGCACACCAGCGGTTACGCAGATAATGGGAGTACCTTACATGCGTGTATAGGAGGTACTTCATGATCATGTGCTGGTTAGATGCGCTAGTCCTTGTAAATTCCAAGCAAAAACGTGTGGTGAATATCAAGATGTGGTGGCACGTTTCTAATGATACGGAATGATTTGCGCCCTCCTGTTCATTAGTATTTTTTACTCCACATATCACCTGCTACCTACCCTGTCATTTTAACCAAACCATATCGGTACACCCTGTATAGTGATGTAAGGGACAAATCACACTACTGCCCAATTTGGCCAAGAGATGGCGCCCATAGATACACCGACGTCACTCACTAGGGGACTAATCCCCATGACGTCATCCGGCAGAGGGCACCACCGTTCCACCTTCTAGGTCAGGGGAGGGAATCCCCAACCTTCAACCCAATAAAAGACCCCAAACCAGAAAGGTGTGAAAACTCCTTCTTTTCTACCCCTTAAAAGCCCCAAAACAGCAGTCTAGAGGCAGTCTGCCTGGACAGCTCGACACCAGCTCGTTGTCTGCCTCAGCCTACTCCTGACTTGGGATCAGAGACCGCAATTGATATTCTTGCTTGCCGCTGCTCGATATCTTGAGCCGCCACTTGTACCAGAACTTTGTAGTTTTACCGAAATAAAGTCGACCGATACATAAGCCGCATTCAGACTCGTTCGTGCCTTCTTGATCGCAGCCCTCGTTCCGACATTCTGCGCGGATCCTCCGTCGTCCAGTTCCCGAGCCAGCCTGCCGAAGTTCTTCCCCGAAGTTGTCCCCGACTCCAGATCGAACTTGGCTCCCGTTCCGCCGCTCGCCACTACCTCGATCCTGCCGGAGGCCCGACCGACCAGCCGCCCGACCCAAGATCCTGGACCAGCCTCCCGTAGTCCTTGGTGCAGCCCTCCGACCACGTTTCAAGCCTGACACCAGTGGGACATTCAAGCCGACCCCACCAGTCCCCGAGATAAGGACTGACCCATACCGTTTTCCGACCCATAACGGATTGCCCCCACGCCTGATTAGGTCCCACTCAGGCCCGACTCGCTATCCAGTCACCTCCGACCGCAACCGACTGCCTGAAACCTCGGAGAAGGTGGGAAGATTGCCCGAGAACATCGAACAATCGCCCATAGTGGTTAAAAGCAATTTAAGACTCGCTTAGTGTTGCCAGCACGGTCACGTGATCAGCGCCAGGTTGGTTATCGACTTCCGTTCGCCATCTTGTGTTGTTGACTAACTATACTGGCACTTCATTACAAATTTATCGGTCGTCTGTCAAATGTAATTGTTGCGCAGCGTCTTAAGGTCAAGACAACAATTATAGAAATCATCTTTGTTGAAACCTAGGACATATTCTGCAATTAGTCATGTTGAATGCTCATCATCGAGCATAAATGTGTAAAAAAATTAGTCATAATTGCATAACTTTTCGATTCTGTCATTGTCTTCCACGCGATGTTGACGCTGAAAGGGTTTTAATTGTCATCCAAAATTGGGTCGAAGACTTCATGATCGTCACATTTTGAAAATGATGTCCTCCTGGTGAGTTCTCTAAATTAGAAAGTCACCTTCTCATTTGCCATCGTGCTTGTTGTAATCATGATGTCTAGTAAATACACGACATGATAATTGTCAACTGTTTTCAGCTGTTTGCTTACATAACAGCAACAATTTGAGATGTTAAGGAAAAAACTGGTTGCAGTCTGATAACAACTCGAGATTGGCGTTGCAAAATAATTATTGACGAAACCAAGAAACTGATATCATCAGATATGTTGCAGAATTGGATGTCAGTGCCTGCCATCTGTTACATGCATTTAACAGAGATTGTCAAATTTTCTTACAACTTGCAATTAATGTCAATATTGAAAAAAAAAACATCGGTTTGTGAATTACCGACTTTAATCTGATGGCCAACTGATGCTTAACTCAGCAACAATCCTCTTATGCAAAAGAAAATGCACATTGCATATTAAAATACATTGACAAGTGCATCGCACAATACATTTAGCAATACAGATTTATGAAATTCAGTGTGCTACTGTAATTTCTTACATTATTAAAAATTCCATTCTAAATTAAGACATTATATCGTCATGTTAGCGGTTTACATTTTCCAATGTAATCCTCAATATATTTTCCAATACAAACTGAATACATTATAAACTATGTTTCACAATGCATTGCACAACACCATATGAGCAATTTATGTAATGTATTAAGAAATGCATTTCGAGATGCAATATTAAATGCTCAACGACGAAATGTGTTTTCATTTTACACTGTATATGGCGCAGGAACTTACTATCAATATAAACTTTGAATTAACACATTGTGTTTCATTTGAAATTATCATATCTGTCCAAAATTATCAAAATTCAATTGCAAAAAAATAACTTTCAATGGGCCTTAACAACGAACGATTCTCAAATGGTCTTCTTCGTCAAAGTACCGAAGTAAAAACTTATTTTTATTTGAGATTCTTCCAGCAATTTGCACCGCACATTCAAATTGAATAACCCGAGCTGCATGTTTAATGTCTCGTTAGTTTTATTAGATAATTCTTGCAGAGCTGTCTTGAGGGCCCCTGTCTGGCTCTCCAAACAGGCCCTGGAGTGAAGGGAAAAACCCTGAACTGTTTCTGTTTCGTTTCCGGTACGAATCCAGCGATTATTAACGAGTCGAAAAGTCAGCCTTTAAATGCAGGCAACGATGCAGATTACGCTGAATTACGAGCGAAATAACGGAAGAAGTTGCCAGAGATGGGAGTTAATGTTTTATTAGAAAATGCCTACTTAAACGATAACCTCACGACGCGTCTTCTGCCAAATTATGTCTTAAGCTATAACGTCATGAAACAGTTTTCTCAACAATGGCCCCGTTCAATGGGTGCCCCCCAAATCCCAACCGTCACCCCACCCCCTGTCCCTAACCGGTAGGCAATGGGCGAGGAATTTCCAGCGTTTCATGCTAACAATCGCTAATATCTGCGGCCATTAACAGCGGTAATAGACTGGCACAAAGGAGGAGATACCATCGAAAGCATGCTCGAATATAAAACCGAATTAAACGCACCCAAAAAACCCCAATGAAATGGTAACGTCACAGTTGTGTTCGAGGGGGAGGAGTTTTAGTCCTTTCTTACATCAAGCTCCATATCTTCCCCATTGTTGCTGGTTCTGGTACCTTGTTACCTTGTTATAGTGGAATTGTAGTTATTAGCCGGATCCATATTGTTGATTAATAAGTGATTGGATTAGTTGGACTGAAGAACTCTGTCCATTAACGGAACTACCTGTTATGTTAGGGTAGGTTAGGTTAGGTTAGGTTAGGTTAGGTTTTTGAGCGTTTATACCTACCCTAACCTTACCTAACCTTACTTAACCTAACCTAACATAATATGTAGTTCCGTTAATGGACAAGTACCGATTAGTTATAAGTTTACACACGTCTGCTTTCTTTAATTTGAGGCCCATTGAAAGTGATTTTTTGCAATTGAATTTCGATAATTTTGGACAGATATGATAATTTTAAACGAAACTAAATTCAAAGTTTATATTGATAGTAAGTTCCTGCGCCATATACAGTGTAAAATGAAAACACATTTCGTCGTTGAGCATTTAATATTGCATCTCGAAATGCATTTCTTAATACATTACATAAATTGCTCATATGGTGTTGTGCAATGCATTGTGAAACATAGTTTATAATGTATTCTGTGTGTATTGGAAAATATATTGTGGATATATTCGGTTTTAGAATTTTTCCAGATATTCTTTATTTTGCCAACGACAGTAAATCTCTTATAATCCTATTCCGACGACAGGTGCTGCCATCTATCGCCCATAAAGCAAAATAAAAATCAAACGTAGAATTATCGTTTTTATTAATATCATATGCATTTCCACAAGTTGTCAAGAGCACATTTCAAAAAACGCAAGTTTCTCTTAATGTTAAAAAAAATATTTTAATATGTTGATCTGGAAAGGAGAAATTGTGATTCGTAATTTTGTGCAGGGTGTCCCCAAAGTCACAACGCACTTTCAATGGGCCTTAAATGATGTCTGAACAGAGAAGACAGCAATGCAAAGAAAAGGTGATGAATGATAATTAAGTTGCTGATCATAAGGGATAATATGGTCCTTACAAGTTGTTAAGGATGACCACTGGAAGTCACTAAGAACATGGAGATTGTTCCCGTACTAAGGAACCTACCATTCCAACAAGAACCATGTCTCCTAAAATGTAATTTCTGAGTTAGCTACTCCTAACCCCCAGGCAATCACAGCCAGCCTACGAGCTGTGAGGGAAAGCCTGACAATGACATAGCCATTAGCGACATAGACATTTTTTTTAAATTTTTTTATTTCCCAGCTGCAAAAAATATGATAATACCCACTACACAGTACACAAGTGCCGTATCAAATGGCAGCACCATCCCACTTGCAGAATAAAATGTCTTCAAAAAACGACTTCCAGAACTGCACACTTTTGTTGCCTTTCCAAAACCCAGGATTTTCTGATGTGAAGTCACCAGGAAGTTGATCATAAGCTCATCGATTCATCGGGATGTTTGCGTTTAATCCTCAGCCCGGCCTTCAAATCTGTCCAGGGTGAAAATCTCGACTTTGATTTCGGATCAACTTAATTCGGCTGAAAGCCTAAAAGAGGAGACAAACGTGCTCGTAAATAAGCCGTTGAACGGATCCCCCCCTCTTTTTTGCCTTTCATGTTGGAATAATCAATAGCCATTTCTGCATACTTTTAAGATAATGCTTGCTTGCGTAACGACCGAAGAACTCTTTTCTTATCGTCGTTTCCTAATGGAGCTAGATCTTCACAAATTACCCAGAGTTACCTTCAGACTTTTCCCTTCTGTGCCCTTTGAGTTTTTTATCGTATACGATTAGCCTCATGAAGGGGCCCTGAAGACACGATCCTCACAAACTGATGCTAGACGTTGACTGGGTTTGGAAAAGGTGATATGGCCAGATATGGTGTCATGCATGACTGCTGAACATGTCTGTCACAATGTTGAATTGACCACTCTGGTCTTATGCAGGTCACACTGTATGTACAAACTCCTGATATGACCACGTGGGCATTATAGAAATGCAGGATATTTATTCTAACTTTAGTTTGTTTTACATGTATATGGCCATGTCTGGACACTTGGCAGCTGAATTTCTGTGGTGGACCTAGTCTTTGGCACGACGTAATTATACCTCATGTGATTCAGGATATAAATTAACTGATTTTACAAAGCACACTGAATTTCATAAATCTGTATTGTTAAATGTATTGTGCAATGCACTTGTCAATGTATTTTAGATTGCATTGCGCAATGCACTTCTCGATGCATTTTAAATTGCATTGTGCAATGCACTTCTCGATGTATTTTAAAATGCATTGTGCAATGCACTTCTCAATTTTTTATAAAATGCATCGTGCAACGCACTTCTCAATATATTATAAAATGCATTGTGCAATGCACTTCTTGATGTATTTTAAAATGCATTGTGCAATGCACTTCTCAATTTTTTATAAAATGCATCGTGCAATGCACTTCTCGATGTATTTTAAAATGCATTGTGCAATGCACTTCTCGGTGTATTTTAAAATGTGCATTGTGCAATGCATTTCTCAGTGTATTTTAAAATGCATTGTGCAATGCACTTCTCAGTGTATTTTTAAATGCATCGTGCAATGCACTTCTCATTGTATTTTAAAATGTATTGTACAATGAATGCACTTGTCGATGTATTTTAAAATGCATTGTGCAATGCACTTCTCAATATATTTTAAAATGCATTTTGCAATGCACTTCTCAATGTATTTTAAAATGCATCGTGCAACACACTTCTCGATTTTGTATTATAAAATGCATTGTGCAATGCACTTCTCATGTATTTTAAAATGCGTCGTGCAATGCACTTCTTGATGTATTTTAAAATGCGTCGTGCAATGCACTTCTTGATGTATTTTAAAATGCATTGTGCAATGCACTTCTCATTGTATTTTAAAATGCATTGTACAATGAATGCACTTGTCGATGTATTTTTAAATGCATCGTGCAATGCACTTGTCGATGTATTTTAAAATGCAATAGTAAAATGCACTTCTCAATGTATTTTAAAATGCATCGTGCAATGCATTTCTCAGTGTTTCTTAAAATGCATCGTGCAATGCATTTCTCAGTGTATTTTAAAATGCATCGTGCAATGCATTTTTCAGTGTATTTTAAAATGAATCGTGAAATGCATTAGTAAAATGGATTTGTTTACATTTAAAAATGCATTTATTGTGGAACTTTTACTTAAAAATTCATTTCCAATACATTTTACACTTTGCAATGTATTTCAAAATGCATTTGAAATACATTTATTTTGCATGTGGGTTTCTTATTTTCTATTGATAAATTGCATTTAAAACAACATGCAGAAATATTTCGTATGCCTATTAAAATGTGTGTATGCATACGTCAGTCAAATCAGTTGATGGTGGCTGAATTATTGATTTACTCTTCTCGAGTGTTAATATCCACTTTAACATTGAGGAGAGCATGCGCAATTACTTATAGTCCTTGTTGTACCACAAACAAATAAATCATTGTTAACGAACGACTCCCCCAGTCCCATGTTGGTCAACGTCGAATTTTAAAGCGGATCCACTGCAGAGGACCCTCCACTTCTTCCTAAATTGTTGGCTTATAGATATTCCCCTATTAATCTTCCTTCTATATCTTTCGACTCCTACACAGCAGTGGCGCTTTTCCATCAGGAATTCCGTAGCATGGTAGCACAATGTCAACATAATAAAATTCCCCGCTAAATTGAATCAAATATTGCAAAGGGGAGAATATTGCGTCCATACACACAAACAGATGGTCTCCAACGGGGAGGTGGACTACTGATGACCAACCAATGACCACCATATGGGTCACCGGTGCAGCTGACCATTCAATTCCTGGAGGGTCAATATTATTCCTTAATTATGAAGATGAAACACCAGCAGTCGGTGGTGGTAGATACAGCCACATTGAAAAACTGCCCCTTGATGGAATCCTTCGATCTCATTTTCAAGAGAAATATTTTCAATAAAAAATAATAAATGTCATCTCATTTCGTCGAAGTGGACAGTGGCCCCAAAAGACAGCATCATGGTGGAGGTTTTCAATATAATCATACTGACACAAATTCAATTCAGTTCAATAAAGTAACTGGTAATCAGGTTTTTTTTGGTTTTCCACCCCAAGTGAAAAAAGTAAAAAACAACATTATAGAACCACTTGGGTTTATGCAGTATGGTGCCATAATATATTATAAAAGCCAAACATTTTCAAGTTTTCTGAATAATTTTATTTGATCACAATTCTAAAAGTGTGGTACATGAGAATGTTTTTCCCTAAATTAATTTTAATTAAATATCAACGATGTTATTCTGATTGAAAATGACTCGAGAATACGTTTCTCTGAATGAATGAAAATGATTTGAGAATATGCTTTACTGAATGAAAGTTTCCTCAGAAGATATGAGTGGTTTTTTTCCTGAATGGCTGAATTTCTGAGAATTTTTCTTCTAAATGAATGGTAGTTGAAAAGATATTTTTCTCAACATACACTTCAGTTATTTTGAGAATTATTTTCTAAATTAAAGTTACTTGAGAATACGTTTTTCTGAATGAATGTTAGTTGAAAAAAGATTTTTTTATAATAGAAAATAATAGTAAAAGCTACTTGACTGAGAATGCTTTTTATGAATGAATGCAACTTGAGAATACGTTTCTATGAATGAAAATTACTTGAGAAACGTTTTCTGAATGGCTGGTACATGATAATACTTTTTTCAAAATAAAAGGCACTTGAACATATATTTCTCTCAATGAGGTATTTAAGAATGTTTCTCTGAACGAAAATTACTTGGCAGAGAATGCTTTTTCTCATAAACATGTACTTCAGAATGTTTTTCCAGAGAAAAAGTAATTAAGGTTATGATTTTCTCTGGATAAGGTATTTCAGAATAATTTTTCTGAATGAAAATTGCAAAAGAATACGTCTTTTCTGGATGATATAACCTTGAGAGTATTGGTTTTTTTCTGTTGTTCTCCAGCTTAACGTGCATTTTCTTACCAACAACTGTATATCATTAAAGATGAGCTAACAAACAACTAATAATTGTATCTCCCAACAACATGTACAGTGAGGAGCAAAATATTTTCCGCAGGAAAAATCCACGCAATCCGGTTGAATAATTCAGTTAATTTCCTAAGCAATCATAATTTGGACGTCGACCATTAATCAGGCTGTCATTGGTCATCTGCTCTGGTAGACTTATCTTTTTTCTTCAGCTAAATAATACATGGCTTAATTTGTCCTCGAGGCCGGACTTGTTAGGAAAGTCGTTTGCTTCGTTCACCCAAAGAGGATTAAGTCCGGAATTGAGTTTCCACTGCCATATTTGTAATTAATTGGTGAATAAACAAAACGCTGTGGCTGCTGGGAATATCACTTTTTTCGCACAAAAGAGGAAAAGTATCTTCCCGAGTGCAGATATTGTTGTTAGTCACAAAGCCGTGCCTTCTGCTGATTGGTTAATCATCTTTCTCGGCTCGCTGACCTTATCATAGCTTTGTGTCCACTAATGCAGCTTCTTGTTGGCTTTACTCAATTACTGCTTTGCCGAAAACACTAACGAAATCTGATGAATAACTTTTTTTTTTTCGCCTTGGTAGATGCATGGCCTCCTTACTGATGCAAAATATCAAAATAACACTTTAAATTCACATTTTTAAAGTGCATTAATTCTGTATTAAAGCCCATTGAAAGTCATTTTTTGCAATTGAATTTACATAATTTTGGACAGATATGATAATTTCAAATGAAACTAAATGTTTTAATTCGAAGTTTATATTGATAGTAAGTTCCTGCGCTATATAAATTTAAAGTTAAGAGTTAGATGCGTAGTCATATTAATGTAAGTTGGTATTTTTCATTTAAAATTCCCTAAAATTGCTACGTGCATTTCATACAAATTTCTCGTATAAAAATAATATTGTGAATTTGATTTCTTGTCATTTGATTTTATATACTCATTGCAAACACACTTTGTTATTAGTTTGTACTTTGTGCTCATTGTACACATTTTAATCACCTTACCATTATGTTGTCATTATTTGCTACTGTTTCATTAGATGTATAAATATTAACTCTTGTACCCATACGAGTTCTAACATGACCTTCGTGCCAAGTCATTATCAAACAAATATTATATTTGTCAGAAGTTGAAATGGCTTAATGCCCATTGAAAGGGATTTTTTGCAATTGAATTTACATAATTTTGGACAGATATGATAATTTAAAATGAAACTAAATGTTTTAATTCGAAGTTTATATTGATAGTAAGTTCCTGCGCTATATAAATTTAAGTCATTTCGTTTTTAGAATTGTTCCAAATTCTAGATCTTATATTCCCATTCAGACGGCAGTTGTTGCCATCTATCGCTCATAAAGCAAAATTGAAAGTCAAACATGGAATTATCGTTTTTATTAATATCATATGCATTTCCTCAAGTTGTCAAAGAGCACATCCAATAAAACGCGAGTCCCTCTTAATGTTTTAAAAAAATATTTTAATTATTTGATCAGGAAAGGAGAAATTGTTTCGCAATTTTGTGCAGGGTGTCCCCAAAGTCACAACGCACTTTCGATGGGCCTTAATTAATAAAGTACATTATTTCTATAAAGTACAGGGTGTCTGTAAATGCTCCCTGCGGTTTAATGATTTTGCAGAGGTATTTTTGTGATCACAACCCCTTCATTCCTGGTCCCTATTCATTGTGGTATAAATTGCTCATTATTTTTATTGTTATTATTTTTTATTATTATTTTAGCAATTTTTTTCTTACATTTATTTCGAAATTGGGTTAGACCTATATATTCTGAGTGTAATCGCAATTGCGTTAAATTGTAAAGTCACTGCTTAGTAAGCACAGACATTGCATGTCTATTTTGTGATTATATTTCCTCTGGTCGACTCCCCAATGTAGTATGTCCAATTTTTGGATGCGTAGCATGAAAATAAATCTACAAGTCTGCATGACTACCTGCAGACAATGAAAACAATCGAATTTATACATGCAATTATTATTGCCAACTGAGTCCACATAAAAATTATAATAATTATTGCAACATCGGGGGTTCAGAGAGACGACGAAAAGGACATTTTCGGACACCCCATATTTTCAACCACCGCGCATTGCAGGGAAGCCTGCAACGTTCCCAACTTCATTTATTATTAATTAAAGTTATCAAAACTCACCAACTTGACTGGTCATTTTAAACGATTAATTTCATCATTTTGATGGAATTAATCATTTCTTATTTATTTTAAACATTTTGAAGAAATGAACTTGTATTTTAATCTATCGAATATAATTTAAAATATTTAAAGCATTTTCTAACAAGTGTTTAGGTTCGTAACGATGGCGTGGATGATTTTCCCATCAATTTTTCTCCCCAAAAAAATCCATTGAGCCCATTATCCACAGCGAAATAAACCAAAACTGGAGTTTCTGTTGACATAATTGTTGCGAAGAAGGAAAATGGCCATGAAATGGTTTTGCTTCCTAATTTTGAGTTATGGCACCGGGTCGACAAATGCGGCTGTGCTCAGCAAAGCAATCTAATAAATGAAGGATTTAATGAATTTTTAACAAGAAAATCGCTGAAGTAGATACGCTCAAGATTTGTTCGCTCATTTTTAAGCATTGTTTTAAGCGCCCATAAATAGTAATTAACCCTTGCGGAGCCGTCGATGGAGGGAAGGGAAAATAATCCTTCAAATCATTATTAATTCAATAATATCTCCATTGTGATAAAAGGAAACAGGTAAAAACAGCCTTATCTTGCGAATCATCTTAATGCGGAAATTATACTCGCCTGTGTCTAACACGTGCTAATTCGCCGTCCATTGTTGCCTGCCAAACAATGGATTAATTTCCAGCGAATAATGCACCAAGCTCAATCGACAATAGGCATTCATTAGTTTCGTTATTGTGGTTTCCTAAAAATTCACACGTGATTTCTGTTGTTTGAGCATGTTTAACTAGGTTTCAGACGCGTTTGTTCGAATTAAGCTTTATGTGTTGCGAAATACATATATTGAACTACGTACATGCAAACGTACATTTAATTCCCTGCATTCCATGCAATTCCATGCGTGATTTTGCATTCATGAAGACTTGTCGGTTTTGAAGGACACGTTCAAGACGTGTAAGTTTAACAGAAGTGGACGTGTCAAAATGGTGATTTTTGTAAAAGTTGTAAAAAATTAACTGGTGAAAGCCTGTAAAAAACCTGGCATTGTCAGGGAAAATAAAGACACATCAGGGAAAAACAGAATTTATAAATTTTGAGAACGTCATGAAAATTCAACATTGCAATATATATCGATGGTTCAAAGCACAAATATTGTAAATCCACTTGCAAAATTAAGTTAAACTATATTTTGAAAAAAATGGGGCACCTATTCAGAAACTGGGACCCAATATAACGGCAATTTATGCATTTGTCCAGCCTTTTTATGCACATTTATGCACACACATTGTATGTCCTTCTTGTAATGGCACTGTATATTACTCTGGTCGGAACACCAGTATAGTATGTCCAGCCTTTTTATGCACATTTATGCACACACATTGTATGTCCTTCTTGTAATGGCACTGTATATTACTCTGGTCGGAACACCAGTATAGTATGTCCAGCCTTTTTATGCACATTTATGCACACACATTGTATGTCCTTCTTGTAATGGCACTGTATATTACTCTGATCGGAACACCAGTATAGTATGTCCAGCCTTTTGATGCACATTTATGCACACACATTGTATGTCCTTCTTCTAATGGCACTGTATATTACTCTGGACGGAACACCAGTATAGTATGTCCAGCCTAGGTCCAATTGATGAATGCAGGACATTGGCAACGATGTTGTATGTCCCCATGATTCGGCACAAATTGTGGTTTTTAACAACAATCAAATAAAACAATCGAAGTAATGCTTGTAAATAAGTATTATACTGAATTGGTGCTTCTTAATAACAGATGTCCATATAAAAGGCGGGCATATAAATGCTCGAATATTCAGGGATAGAGTTAGGGGAGTTGAAAATTTTGTTTTAGGGGGAACCCTGGTGTGCTAAAACACGTCTTTGCATTTCATTTGAAAGTGACATGTACATCACATTGAGCTCGCCTAGCTCGTTTTGACAAGCACCCAATACAGAAGTCTGAGTTTTTTTGAAATCTCCACCTCAAGTTGTCCCTCGAATTTAAAACAGAAGAAAGCCAGTCGTGACAATGGAGAGTATTTATGAGTTGGGAGTTTACCCTCAGACGTATCTCGACATTTCGGTTATTTCAAACACGAGTAATGTCGGATTTGTCTTCCATCCATTATCAATGAAAGGAAATCAATCATTACTGGAGATATTTTTCGAGCTGCAGATGCGCCTGCCGTCGATATAATAAGTGGAAACAAAGGTCTACGTGCTTCGGATGCAGCATATGGACACAAACATTCAGGGGTGAGGGGTTTGGGCCAGGGGAAAATGGCGGAAAACGTGCTGCCAGCCAAGGGGATAAATATATGTTCAGCAACCAGATCAGTTTTGTTGAGAAACACCTAAAGCCTGCGAGTAAACCGACTAGCCAGGCTAGATTTACAGTAGAAAACACAATTTTGTTTAAGGCCCATCGAAAGTGCGTTGTGACTTTTGGGACACCCTGCGCAAAATTGCGAAACACAATTTCTCCTTTCCTGATCAACATATTAAAATAATTTTTTTGTAAACGTTAAGATGGACTTGCGTTTTATTGGATGTGCTCTTGACAACTTGTGGAAATGCATATGATATTAATGAAAACGATAATTCTATGTTTGACTTTTTATTTTGCTTTATGAGCGGTAGATGGCAGCACCTGCCATCTGAATGGAAATATAAGAGATTTACTGTCGTTGGCAAAATAAAGAATATTTGGTAAAATCTAAAAACGAAATGTCTTTTTATTTTATATAGCGCAGGAAGTTACTATCAACATAAACTTCGAATTAAAACATTTAGTTTCATTTGAAATTATCATATCTGTCCAAAATTATGACAATTCAATTGCAAAAAAATTCTTTCGATGGGCCTTAACAAAAAAAGATTTTCCCAAAAATTTATCTTTCACTTGTGTGTAGCATCAAAATAGATATGAAAAACATGTTAACGAAGCAACAGTGAAAACAAATGTCAGCAAATGTCAACAAAAGCAAGAATTGTTTTCATGTCTGTCATCCAAAGTCTCGGTAGTCAATGTCATCAGGAAGACTCAGTGACAATCTCACAAACACCAAATCTTATTTATGAATTGGTCAAACGTCATATTGATCATCATTGATCATCGTGTGATTCTCATGACGTAAAATTAAGAAGAAAAAAAAACATTCAGCATCCAACGGCAACCATCCCATATGGAAAAGAAATGTATTTTGACATGCATAGCAAGAAAAGCATTTGGAATACATAGGAAAATACCTTTGGATTGGCACTAAGCTATGTATTGTATTATGCATTTCGAAATAAGTTTTTAAATGCATGGCAATATATATTGCAAAACACGTGTAAATATATTGAAATATGTATTTCAAAATACACATCACAATATATTTCACTATGCATTGCAAATACATCTCAATTCCCACTGCAGTTATGCAAATTTTGTTTGAAAGTATTATTTGTACACAAAATTCACCGCACTATTGACGAGTTACCTTACTGAGGTCCATTTTGTGAAATTAGTTTAAAATCTTATCTCAATTATAGCTGAAATGTATTAAAATATAGCTCAGCATTACTATATATTTCGAAATATATTACAAATGCATTATACAGTTTGGTGCATATATTTCCAAATGCATTTAAAATAATTTCCTTAATTGAAATACATTACAAAATGCATTTCAAATACATTTTGCAAATTAAAATATATTGCACAATGCATTTAAAATACATTTTCTTTGGAAATGGGATATTATCGTCTCTTTAATTTGGCTGGTCCTTCAAAGTGCCCCACTTGACCATGCCTTTTTTCATGACCTGACCATGACCTTTTTTCATGAAAATGAAAAAAGGCGATGATTGGTCGCCACCACTGTCTACGTGCTACATGACGATGAGAAGCTTAATTTCGACTCTTCCTATTGATTGTTTCGCTGATGGTCAGTCGTTGAGATGACCACGCACTTAATCTCCGGTCATCGTTGGGGATTTGCGATGAATAGCGGCGAAACAATGGATTTCATCCTCTTTTTGCTGGCTCTCGTTTATTCATCCTTTCGCCATATCGCGACGCTGATTATCCCGCTTAAACGAAGGTGGACTTAAACCCTTCTTGTTCATTGACGTCTGTTTTGCCTTTGCTCGGAGACTTAATCCCCACGTCCCACATCCGATCAGGTTTCGGTAAATATTTAAAATCGAGATTAAGCCATGCCCCTGATCAGATAGCTGAGTAAATATTATTGACCTTTTTGATGTGGCCTAGTTAATTAATGATGAACCCATACGTAACGTTCACTCAATTTGGTCATTCAATTCAATTCAACTCAATTTAATACACCTACAGGCGAGATGCATTTAATGAGGCCATGTGGTGGTTGAGGGGGTTGATTTACACAAGTACAAAAATGTTAGATGATAAGACTTAAAGTAAGGAAAAGAACATAATGTGCAATAAAATTGCAGCAAATAACATAGATCTGCAATAAAATTGCAGCAAATAACATAGATCTGCAATGAAATTGCAGCAAATAACATTGATATTGAAAATAAAATAAAATATAACAAAACATGCTTAGTTGTGGGTGTTTCTGACATGCTAGAAAATGCATGACATGATCATGTTAAGGGACTAAGCAACTTTCAGGCAGATTTTTTTCAAAACTGAATGTCCATTATTTGGGGTGCTAAAATGTGGTAGTGGAGGGCTAGATTTATTTATCCAAGTACAAAGGTGTTAGATTATAAAGTAAGGAAAAATACATACTGTGCAATAAAATTGATTCGAATAACATAGATATGTAAAATAAAATAAAATATAACATAGATATGTAAAATAAAATAAAATATAACAAATCATGCTAAGATGTCGGTGTTTATGACATGCTAAAAAATGTACGACATGATCAGGTTAATGAACTTTGCAACTTTCAGGCAATTTTTTTCAAAACTGGATGTCCATTATTTGGGGTGCCAATTTTTGGATATTTTCGAACGTTTCCGCTTTTCTATTAGTGAAATACATTTCGAATTGTAAGTGTATGTATACGATCCAAAATGTTTTTCCTAAAATGTTCAGAAAACACTTAGACACCCTGTACTTTGCTGACACCAAATTGTAACCCACATTTTTATTTTAGAAAAATGATCTCCTACAAAGATGTTGACATCATTATAAATAATAATAATACCATATTTATTCTATTTTTCTTCGACATACTCATTTACATGACTTCACATTTTGTTACACCAACAAATAAGTCTTTTAAACCATGTTTTTTCTTATATTTGACCACAAATAAAAGAATACCTGACCCTTGTAGTCCAATTAAAGCTAAAATTGCCTTTATGTTCAGTTTTGCGTACATGCAATAAATTACTTGTGCAGTACAAAGAAATTGTAATGATTGGAAGAGTGGTGGACATGCACCTGATGGTCACTGTCAATATCTAGTTTTGAAAATTGTTTTCAAAGTAAATTTAATACGAAGGGTCATTGACAATAAATCGTCACAAAGTCGTGTGACAGTTGCAACCCTCCTTGTAAACGACACGTGTAAGTGAAACTCATTTTTGGTATATTAATATTCTCCCCCTCTGCATTAATGCTGTTGACCACCGCAATCTTGTCATTGGTAACATCTGCTTCCAGCAACGTGTTTGAGCTGAGATACTAATGATTTCATGCGAGATTCCAAGTGATACATCATTAATCAGAATGATGCAATTTGATGCTGTGCCATTACGTAACGTCTCTGTGGCATTAATAGTGCTTTATGTTACATCAAAAATTATGGCTCAGCAAGTGGGGCAAAATAGTTATGGAGTTACAGATCGATGGAATATAATGATTGCATATTCTGGGTCTGGATGAGTTGCATCCAACGTTTCTGCAAATCTCATCCCCAAATTTTCGAATTTTTTAATATTTCCTTTTAAGCATTATTGCAGTACCAGTAGTTATTTTCTGCACAATATGTTCGAAGTTGTTGTCTGGTTAAACTTTTTTATACTCGGATTTTGAGAAACTAATTTATTTATTAAATATTGCTTTTTTTAATTTTAATTTTTATTAAATTTATTTAATTTATGATTGCACTCATTGAAACATGACATGATGAAACATAATGTCCTAATTAATTACAATGAAAATTTATTTCATGGTGATCAGCTTTAACTCTCATTAAATGAAAATCACATGTAAAAAAATGTGAAGCAAATTTTAACGGAAATGCTTAGTAAAGGCCAGCTTTAGAAACATTTGGATCCATTTGGGAGATAACGACGCAATGCATACTATTCGTATAAGATCTGCTTAAAAATTGATTGTTAAAAAGCTGTCAAATCTGCCAAGTTTCTGAGCTGCAGGTGACACAATCCATGTTTACCTCTAAGTTTGGTTAAGATTTCGTTTATATTTCACGATTGTGCCTGGGCCCAGCATTCTATCTAGGCTTTGTTATTTCAAATTTTTTGTGCTCAAAAACGTTGCATCCATGACATCTTCGAGCAAAAAATTTAATATTGTTTCGTTGTGAAGTTTTTGAGTTGTGCATAAAGCTATTGTGTTTTTTCGTGCATTCATAATATGTCAGGTGCACACTTACACGGTCCTGTATGCAAATCTTAGAGGTGGTCACCCATAGGGCGATTATTGTATAAGCATGAGACTTTTACTATTTTTTCGGGTTATTTCCTTTATCTCATCCGAGCATGTCTGAATAACATGCTGTATTTCTCGAGGTATTTTCATCTTTGCATATCCAGAAAGCGAAATGAATTGCCAAATGCCTGGAGCTAATCGTATGCACTGGTACAATTGAGAACATTTCTTTTTAATTTTTTTTAACAAACTGAGTTGAAATTGAGTTTCCACGATGAAATATCGATCGCTTGACACTGGCCTCTGGTGCAATTTAATATTCAGTTAATTAAAAAAATCAATTTAAACATTTTTGAAAACTGTAATATAGTGCATTCATCTTAATTTATATGTTGTTGCATGTACATCATGCAATCCATACAGTAATGCATTTCCGGAACCTATTAGGTGAAAAATTGGAGAACCATGCAATTTGTAATTTATTCCTATCTACTGTCATAAAGGTCCTGGAAATATAATATGCATGTATGAATTTACAAAATACAGTGTAGTGTATACCTTTGGCAAGCAGCTAGAAAAACTGACGTTGTTGTGTTAATTAAAAAAATTGGTAATGAGGAAAGCCGTTATTTGCAGCTATTAAAAGGTGCTAGCACGTGAACAGAAATTCGTTCACATTATCATGCAATCAGGCATAGCTTTATTAAATTTCTGGAAATTCTAATTTAGATTAATGAGTTGACCCTCACATGCTAGGAAACGAGATTAGGTAAAAACGAAAAAAAAAGCACCGCCAACGCTTAATTAATAGTCAGCGATGTGCTCCGAGCAATTAGAAATGCAGGGTTTTGCATGAAAAACTACCCAAAACGAATGGCCGTCGAGCCAAAATATGCAAATATTTCTCACCTGTGGAAACGCTTATTATTTACGGGCACGCAATTGGGCTCGCTGTGTCGTTCGTGTATTATTCACCGCGATATGTATAATTAAAGCGAGGATCGATGATTAGCCGAGCCTTGTCTCAGGAGTGGAAAAATAATAAACAAAACAGGTGTTGAAACCCACAGAATATCAAATTAACACATGCCGTAAATTGCGCGGCCGAACTGCGGGCTTCCACCGCAAATATCTCTGAATTTTATAATGGTTTTGTTTTGCAGCTAGGAAGTAAAATCAGGCGTTTTACATTCACTGTATATCACTGAATCTTTAGTTGTTTGTCTTCACAACGAAATTGTCCACCTTTCCAAAATTAGATATTGTTCCTGAAAGCTGGCAATCACTGCTAGCAATGCTGCCCCTGAAAGGTGGCAATCGATGCTAGCAATGCTGCCCCTAAGAGGTGGCAATCACTGCTAGCAATGCTGCCCCTTAAAGATGGCAATCACTGCTAGCAATGCTGCCCCCTAGAGGTGGCAATCACTGCTAGCAATGCTGCCCCTAAAGGTAGCAATCACTGCTAGCTATGCTGCCCCTTAAAGGTGGCAATCACTGCTAGCTATGCTGCCCCTTACAGATGGAAATCACTGCTAGCTATGCTGCCCCTTAAAGGTGGCAATCACTGCTAGCAAACGTGTAGTGTTAACAGTAAAATGAAACAATATTTTGTTACAAAGTATGTCAAAATTAAGACAAAGACCCTGTTGTATTAACAAGCCTGGATATATGGACAAGACAAGTCGTAAAACGTCCATCAAGATGTCCACATCAGGTCATGATTTTCGGATGAGACCTTCATGGGTCACAAACATCTATTGTCAAGCCTTTACCATAGCTGGTCATCTGGTCATATCTTTTCCAAAAGGATGACCACCTGACATGTCCGGCCTTTCACAAACCTTGAATTATGGGTAAATAAAGTCATGGGACATCTATTAGAATGACCACATGACATGATTTTCGGATCATAATGTCCATTGTCAAGCATGGACTTATGAGCATGGCATGGCAAGGTCTTCCAACAGGATGACCATGTCGGACTCTGCAATGCACGCTGTTAAGCCTGGACATATGGACAAGACAAGTTATGGAACTTTCATCAGGTTGACCATGAAAGGTCAGGATTTTCCATCAGAATCGCATCGTCAGGCCATCGGATGAAAGACCTTTGTGGGTGACAATGTCCATTGTTTAGCTACGCTTAGACTTAAAGGCTTGGCAAGTCATGAAATTTACATCAGAATATGAACGTCAGGCCATAATATTCGGATAAGACCTGCAAGAGCCACAATGTCCATTGTCAAGCCTGGACATGGCAAGTCATGGCTTGTTCAACAAGATAACCATGTCAGACTCTGCAATGTCCATGGTCAAACTCTGGACGTTGGCCATGTCAAGTCGTTGGTAATGATAAGTCGTTGGCCATGCTAAATCGTCGGCCATGCTGAGTCGTGGGCTATGCTAAGTCGTTGGCCATGCTAAGTCGTTGGTCATGCTAAGTCGTTGGTCATGCAAAGTCGTTGGTCATGCAAAGTCGTCGGTCATGCAAAGTCGTCGGTCATGCAAAGTCGTCGGTCATGCAAAGTCGTCGGTCATGCAAAGTCGTCGGCCATGCTAAGTCTTTGGCCATGCTGAGTCGTTGGCCATGCTGAGTCGTTGCCAATGCTGAGTCGTTGCCAATGCTGAGTCGTTGGCCATGCTAAGTCGTTGGCCATGCTAAGTCGTTGGCCATGCTACGTCGTTGGCCATGCTACGTCGTTGGCCATGCTACGTCGTTGGCCATGCTAAGTTGTTGCCAGTGCTAAGTTGTTGCCAATGCTAAGTTGTTGCCAATGCTAAGTTGTTGCCAATGCTAAGTTGTTGCCAATGCTAAGTTGTTGCCAATGCTAAGTTGTTGCCAATGCTTAGTCGTCGGTCGTGCTAAGTCGTCGGTCGTGCTAAGTCGTCGGTCGTGCTAAGTCGTCGGTCGTGCTAAGTCGTCGGTCGTGCTAAGTCGTTGCCAATGCTAAGTCGTTGCCAATGCTAAGTCGTTTGTCATGTCAAGTCGTTTGTCATGTCAAGTCGTTTGTCATGTCAAGTCGTTTGTCATGTCAAGTCGTTTGTCATGTCAAGTCGTTT
>JAQFYZ010000480.1:0-41580 GCA_034695085.1 Cylindroiulus punctatus
TTATGACCCAAAACACTTCCGAGGGAAGAACCATAAGAGAACCCAATGAAGTTATGTCAACCCCTACGGTTGTAACACAAGTTCTCAACTTTGCAATCATCCCTTGTAATTGCACTTTTTGCAAATTGCCCTGCTTTGAAATGTTAACACAATGTGCTTTTGAAGTCTATTCACGTTAAACGCTGGCAACGTTAAATAAATTGGGTTTTCATGCAGCGGTGGTTGTGGTGCAGATAAAACATTTGAATTATTTTCAATGTTTGGGCAGTGTGCACGTAACAATTCAAGCAATTCCTGCAAATGGTACTTGAGTGGAATGTTCACAAATTGCAATTACTGTTAAAGTTATTGTTGTTTTGAAAAAATATATAGCGACTGCATAGCAACCGTCATTTTAATATAGTATTTTACATTCTAAAAACAGATAATTAATGTCATATATATATTTTTTTTTCAAAAAATAAAAAATAGAAAATTGTGCGGTGGTCTAATACTTGTATTGAACAGTAATTTCGATGCCTGAATAGCAAAAAACCCCGATTTTTTTTAAATATTTGAGTACGACTATTTTCTATCCCATGGCTGAATATTCTGCAAATTTCAAATATTTATGATTGCTAGAAGTATCTAATTTTCTCTGAGAATGGGGTCAAGTTGACCCGGTATCCCATATTTCCATGTGTGTCAGTTTGTGAAACTATAGACCTTTTCAATACTCCATTATAAACAATGTACTGCATGCAAGTCTACAAAGGGTTAATCGGTGTGAAAGAATTTGCCATTTAGCACAGCGCACGTATACACCCTAACTTCGCCAAAGATAGCAAAAGAAATGCTAGAAGCCTATTATTTAACAATTGTTTGCCAATTAAGTCTTGTTTTTTTTATGATTGCCAACGGTCTTCAACCGTCTGCTTGCACCTGCTCTTTCCCAGCATCACTCATTTTACCATAAACTATACAATTCCCAGTTGAAAAATGCCAAAACCATGTGCTTCCTCAAAACAATGTATATGCATTACACAGTACAACGTTAAATTCGCGACTACAATAATACATTGTTTGGATAATCAATCCACATTTTGGTACGAAATCCTCATGGATTATGTCGAATAAATTAGCAGCACAGTTTCGTGAGTGTTGCTTTCTGAGCATTTGCATTAAGTGCAAGTTCTTCCTTCAAGAGGTTTTGTAGTTTTCTATCATTCCGAAATTAATAATAAGAAATTCACAGAAGAAATTTAAGAGAATTTCACTGCAGTGCATGTATACATGTACGTGCAGATTAAGATATCTCAAGCCAAGAATGCCATGCAAACCAGTTTTATCCATTCAGTTTAATCCAGTCAAGTAATTTGAAGTAAACCAGTTTTATCCATCCATTACTTGACAAGTTGACATGTGCATACTTGAGTTAAGATTCGCTAGGGGGTGGATTGATTCAAGGAATCTCAAAGCAAGCAGGTTAAAGTCGCTGCAAATAGCATGTAAGCAGGCTCAACGTGAAATGAGCATGTGGTTCCTATGTTTGTGGTATATCTAAAACTAGATGCACTCAGATCACATGCTCTCCGAAAGTCCATACTGCTACTGGTATGTTGTGAAGCAAGGGATTCTGGGTGTGGTGCCACATGTCACCACCAGGTAAAGCTTGCTTTTAAGCAGTGTCAGTCGCTAATCGAAGTGCACTGAGTCTGTATGACATGCCAGGCTCCAAATATGCCAAAATATTATTTCTACCCTACTTGTCTTGCATACAAGAATGCCACCTGACTTACCTAGGTCTAACCTAACCTAAACTTAAACCAATCTAACTTAGCTGCTGAACTATCAGGCAATCACTAACAACCTACGAGCCGTTAGGAGAAGCCACCTTCTCACAGTGTCTACATGGTACTGTCTTCCCCAGTGGCATGGACAGCTTCGGTTGTAAACTTGATCACAGCAGCTATTTTTTACTTTTGCTTATTCTTGCATGTGAACATTCCAACTTTTCAGTCTGCAATAACCGTAGAAAAATCCATCTTTTCAGTCTGAAACACCTCTTTATGTCCCTGTAATACGTTCACTGAGGGGTGCAAGTCTGAAACTTAGCACAAAATTGGACAATAGTCAGGAAATAAAAGCCATTTTGCCTCCTGCCTAGACAGCATTCATAAGAGGAATTTTTTACATAATTTCATTTCATTTCTGCCTCCAACAATTACATCTTAGACCTATCAAGGACCTGTTAATATTACGCCTGGCTTTGTTGCTAAAATGCGAGAAAATTTTAATGTCGACCCCCATCAGGTCAATTGTCCGCACAATAGACAGCCCGAATGTAATTGCCTTTTTTTTTGTCTTTTCAGGGCTACGATTCCAGTGAAACGAATGGGGGTCGTTATGATGAGCCATGTGATCTGCCCTTCCCAGACGGTCAGGACGATGAGGTGGATGGCTTCACAGTGGTCAATGTGGAGCATCCTTCACCCACCAAGAATGACCCCAACTTGAATGGGGTACCAGCGATACGAGTGGACGACACAGAGGTGAGCATCCATCGAGCATCCTCTTGGGGCGTGTATTGGATTTTGTGTGTCAAATTCCATGACTTTCACATGCTTTCCAACACATTTTCAACGCCTATTACAAAATGGGGCCTTTCAAGATTATTCATCACAAAATCAAGGTTTTCAGATACCCTCCTCCGAGAGGAGACGACATGAGCAAAATTTGTATCAAGATCAAAAATGACAGTCTAGTGACACAAAAGCACAGTAAAAACATTTTTGTGAAACTGGATAACAAATGGTGAATTTTACACAAAATGTCTGAAGATGAATTCAAGAGGGCAACTTAACATGGTCTTGTTAGATGGCATCGAAAAACAGAAAATTGGTAGTTAACATATCTGACAGTACGTAAATGTCCAGTTGCATGACACTAAAGGAGATTTCAAGACTTTTCCATGACTTGTAAACATCCTGTGCACAGTGACATGTGAGCACAATAGGTTTCCTGGAGCACTGCAGCCATGGGGCATTCTGAGCAACAGAATAGTTGACACCATGACATCATAGCAGAACGTCCCCTACAGAATGTGTTTAACATATCATACGATTGGATGGTATTCAGATGACATCACGTGACTGCACCAATCTACCAAACATTTTACCAGGTGCAGTCAAGAGGGCGGCAAATGTATATAGTGTAGTTACAAGAAATTGATAGGTAACAGATCTGACTGTACTAAAATATCCAGTGACTCAATCAGAAGCAAAAATTGCATAACCCAAATAGAGACTTCTGCATGACTTCCATGACCAGTAGACATCCTGTGCAGAAAGCACGTTATCAGAACCATAGTTGACATCATAGTTGCACGTCCCCAACATTGTGTTTTAACACTTTTTGAATGATATCGTACAATTGGATGGTATTCCCAATGCATCATGACTGACATGCTAATGATGCTATACCAAATTACCAAACATTTTGCCATTGCTCGAAGACGAATTCAAGAGGGCAACTATACAGTCGTTAGATGGCATTGAAAAACAGAAAATTGGTAGGTAACAGATCTGACTGTACCAAAATGTCCAGTGAGTCTCTATGGCAAAAATTGCACGACCCTAAAGGAGATTCCAAGACTTTTCCATGAAAACTTATTACAATCTTCTTGGTTAGTCTTAGGTCTAGTTGTTTCAGGTTTCCTGGAGCAGCAGCCACGGGGCATTCTGAGCAACAGAATTACTCGGTCCTCACCACAGCTGGCCCAGGCTCATCAAACCGCAGAAGGAAAATAATCATCGCCACCGACCACGTCCTCCCCTCGCAGTTTTTAATAGGAGCGAGCAGCTCATCGTTCAATAAATAATTGAACGGCTGGCAAAATGAGGGAGGTGCATTAATGGCACGCTCTGCACAATGGAAACGAAAGTGCAGGGCCGTTAATGGGAAATTGGCAAAGGGCTCTGGCTCCGAGGTGCGAGCAGCGTCTTCGGCTAAGTGGAGTGTCGTGTTCCCGCGTGGGAACGCAGCCACCTGACGCAGGGAGAACACAAAAGCACGACGCTCTCTCAATGGGCCTTCCCGTCAAATGGCTCGTGTCAACAGCTCCACATATATTTTTCCAAACTGTTTTTGGCCTCCGTGTTTGCTCTGCCACTCAAGGGGTTGAGGAGCGATGGTGGATTGGTGGGGGCGCAAGAAAGCAAAATCAAAATCCAGGGGGCCTGGCTGCAGAGTCTTGAACCAACTTTCCCTGACTTTCCACTTGATGCAGTTTCCAGAAAGTTTAAAGCTTTGCTTCTGCATCAAGCACACCAGAAGAGACTACGTCACGTGTGACACAAGCATGGCTGCATTACGCTGATCATGGACCCAGGCGAGAAAATCAAAGCTCCAGGGGACCCTGTGCAATTTTTTCGAAAAAAAATACAAGTGATGCATTTAAGCCCACAATTCTACAAAATGTATGAATGAGTCTAAATGTACATTATTTTCCTTAAAATGTATTCTGCAATATCTCACGCGAAATCTCCCTCAAAAACTGAACCAATGATGCATTTTAGTGACTTTTTATAAGGACGTTTAGCACTTTTTTAAACTAGATCAAAGCATGCAGGCTTTAGTTTAACAACATTAATGGCTTGCAAACCCAGAAGGTGACATTTTTAGAGAAACTATATCTCGAATGACAGATTTTAGCCAACAGTTTCATCAAATAAAAATGCATGATTCTATGGTACTTGTCCATTAACGGAACTACCTGTTATGTTAGGGTAGGTTAGGTTAGGTTAGGTTAGGTTAGGTTAGGTTTGGTTAGGTTTTTTGAGCGTTTATACCTACCCTAACCTAACCAAACCTAACCTACCCTAACATAATATGTAGTTCCGTTAATGGACAAGTACCGATTCTATTAAGCCAACTTTTAGCAGTATTTCAGCAATATTAAAACTTGGTGTGAAATATCTGCAAAAAAACTGCATAAATGATGCATTTTAGTGAATTTTGTAAAGACGTTTTGCGATTTTTTAAACTAGATGAAAGCAAGCATCTGTTTCATATCTGCTTGCAAAAGCCGAAGGTGACATTTTAGAGATCTTGAATCACAAATAACAGATTTTAACCAACAATTTCATAACAATTGTTTGGTAACTGGAAAGCCAATATCCCTCCTCCCCATGGCTCTTAACATGGTCTACTGCATTGAACTCTGCAATTACAGTACATATACAATGTAGTTTGTTCTCTTCAAGAACTTGCTGGTCCCATTTGGGTCCAGTCACTTTGAGAGCTTCCTTAAGCTCAAAGTTATTGTGCCCCAAAAAATATCCAGACATTACACCATTTTCTATGACTTCCAGGTTTTCCCGGCATCGAAGCAAATGCTCCAAACTGATCAATTGTCATCTTTTCCCATTGCAGAACGCCTATTACGTGGCCGCCTACCCTTTCCAGGCCACAGGGCCCCACGAGCTGAGCATGGTCCATGGCCAGGTAGTCCTGGTGCGCCACCAGCAGGACCTGGAAGGCAACCCAGAATGGTGGTTCGTGGAGGACCGGTATGGCAACCGAGGCTATGCCCCAGCCAGTTATCTGTGCAGGTATCAAGGGGCAGGTGTGTAACAAACACGCTGCTGAAGAAACAATGGAATCGAGGCTGCTGCATGGTGACCCAGCCTCTCATTAATCAATGGCAGTCCTACTTCTGCTCAAATTTTCAAAAGACGAAGGTGAAATATGTGCGATTTCGGATGACCCATTTAATGGCTGAACGAATTGTGATATACTATAGTAGCTAACTTTAGCAGGGCCGTGGATAACTAACTTCAATCGTTATGCCAGCTTGCAATTGTTTCGCTTTTGCTCCAGGGGCCAGGGTTTTGTTTTGAAACAATCTCCTTGGGTACGATCGTGTGCTCGTGGTATTTATTACAAGTGCGTTTTCATCCACTTATGATTTTCCTGCCTTTTCCATGAAATATTGATATTATGTTCGAAAGCACTCGCGCCTTCCGCCATTTACATGCAGTAATTATTTTTGAGTGCCAATAAATGTACTTATTCTCGTGAAAAAGTTAGTTTTCATCGGCGATTATTTATGCTGAAATGCAAAGCCGTTTGAGGAAATTTCACAAAGTTTTTGATGGTAAGTATCTTGCAGGGCTATTGCAAAACCACTTGTAAACCTATCAGCCGAAACGTTCGGATGTCATTAAAACCGTTGGAAAAGTGGAATTTTTCCCAATTTAGCTAACATGGCTGAAAAAACAGGTTGCTAACGTTTCTCGGCGTCAAAGGCCAACTGGGTAAACACGACAATTAAATTACATTTAACTCGGTTACATGGCGAGCAGGGTGGCCTTGGCTACTTCTGGAAAAAATCGATATTATCGTATTACGGGATTGCTGCAACCGGATTAGTGGTGTGATCAAAAACTATCCCAATTAATACTCTACGAGTTTCTAATCGCATAAGACGAAATTTCATTAGTGTTTGCTAGAGCAGAAAACACTGGTGGGAATTCCGCATTTCTCATCGTCTTGCAAGCAGGCATATCGAGCAAATTGTTTAGTCAAATTAATGTGAATAAACACGTTTTTGCGGCCATTTATGACACCCAATCCAAATCGTTTATTGTGGTTACACAGATTTGAAATGACGGGTTATTAATCATCTATGTTACACACTATGTGTGCATGCAAGCTTTGAACTTGCCTTATATAATGCTCTTACATCAAGTCACTATACATTTGAATTTACCTGCTTTGCCTGATGTGTTTATTAACCTTTTTTTTTTTTGCGAAAATGGTTAACGATGGATTTTAATTATCCATCATTTTTGATCCAATTTCGAAAATCCTTTCGCCTATGGCATATTTTTTTATAGCAGTCACTTCACTTTTCTGAAAAAAATTTCATTTCTGATATCATATCTTTGCAAAAAGTTCGACATTTTTTTGGCAAATGGTGACATCATCATTATTGGGCATCACTAATGTGCACAAAATGTGTATATTCCGATTCTGCTCGTTTAGTACAGTATTGACACGTTCTAGATGTTTTAAACCATTGCTTCTTCAACACAATTTCCCTATACGTTTACAATGGCGTTTGATCTGGGAATCCACGCTGCATCTTCGGGCATGCATAAAATTATTTATAGTTTACGTAATTAAAACAAATTTAACTTTTAACTATCTTATTCAAATTTGCCACGAGCAAAGAACGAAGTCACGTGTTCATCTCAAGTTGAGCCTGTTTAGACAGTTTGCATGCTATTCTAAGCTATTGAATTGGTTGGTTTAAGGTACCTCGAATCAAACAACTACAACCCTCATGCAGATTCTCCAATCAAGCAGATCTCTAAGCAAAAGTATGCAAGTATGTTGAGGCTTAGACTAAAGTATGATAAGGTCTGCATGAAAACATATGCAAAAAAAACATATGTTTTTGAGAATGTTTCTGGCGCAACTGGTGTATTTTCAATGAACATTGCCGAATAAGTCAAACCGAAAAAAACAACTTCCCTATTTATCTGATATGTGTACTGACAAATTTAATGCGAATTTTGTCGCGTCCCAAGCTACTAAAAGCAAATGTTATTACGGAATTTCCAGGGGAAGCAACACATGGTGTGAAACACCAAGAAAGTCCAGGAAACCGAATAGTTTAGCTCACCTCCACAGAAACTTTTTGCCCAAACAGATGTTTCAGAGGAAATTGCCAAGAATCTGGAATAGCCATGGGATAGGTTTCTTTGGCACACGTGTGACTACAATCGTGCCATCAGGACATGCGTCTTCCACCAGGCTAACAAATGACACGTTGGTATGTGCCAGAGTAAAAGGAGTCTGTATTTCGAAACCAAATCGTGGCTCTGTCATCCTCCCAAAACCGATTTCTGGTCTAAAAACGAAAAGCACTGGAAGGAATTTTCGCTTTTCCCAGTGGAAGATGGGACAAAAAATGTATAATTCACTCGGGCCTGTCAACACTTCCGCTATGCCATGAATTCCTCAAACACTTTGGCTGGATTTTGCTTCGAAAATAAGCAGCTTGGATGTTGCCACCATGCCACCATGTGGCGAGCCACTGCCATTGGTTTGGATGGGGAAAAAACTTTCCCAAATTATCAGCTGGGTGGAAGTCAGATAAGGTTTTTTATTTTACGAACCTTAACTTCAAGAAATGTGTAATCTGAGCCAACGAGAGGCTAAAATAATTAATTTGGAAACATGAGTTCAGTATCCAAAGAGTAAAAACCATGTAGCAAATTATTTCTTCTATTATGCATATGGAAAAAACACGAAATAACGACGTCTCGAGTCCAGTATACTGTATACAAGACTCAGCAGTCAAGCTATAATCTAAACACCACCCACATAAGCAGAACTGCTTATTAATTTCATGGTTTTTAGCCTCAATCCTCTTTGTCACAGTTTAAACATTCCGCAATGGAATTTTGCAGTCATTTGAAAGGATATTTTCCGGTTGCTTTAATGTAATTAAGAGATGTTGGACTGAAACACAGGGATGATGTTGAAGTTCAAGCTCTTCGAGCCATGTAGCCTGTGTAACACCATCAAATTCTGTTGCCCAATTTGCTAATGTTCCCAGAATTCTGCTGACAAAAATGATGTGCAGAAAATGCAACAAAAAATATTCCGGAGAACTATGTGGCACATATTTATGTAGAAATTCTGAGAGATTCTGCAGAACATTAACAGAGACCATTTTGCAAATAAAAAAACACCTTGAACAGTACGCAGAAAAAGTCATACGAATTCTGCTCAACACCATGAAAAGTATGCAGAAAAATACCAAATCTGCACAATAGCATTATTCTACAGATGTCTGCTTCATATACTCTGTATGGGTCCTGGGAAACAGACAAACAAATTACAAATCGGACATCAGAGCTGTCTGACCCCTACTCCAACTTTGGGCCTCAATTGTTTGAGCACATCTCCTAAACAAAATTTCCTTTAAGTATTCTTCAGAAATGGTCCGGAGAAATAATTATGCAATACATATATTTTATGCTGAAATTCAGAGGCATTCTGCAGAACATTACAAGAGACCCATTTTGCAACAAATCGCCATGAAAAGTATGCAGAAAAATACTCATTCTGCACAATGGCAGTATTCTGCAGAATTTTGCAATTACAATTCGGACATCTAAGCTGTCTGACCCCTCCTCCAACCTTCGCCCTTGTTGATGCACAGCCCCTAAACCAAATTTCCTGTAAGTGTTTTGCAGAAAGTGTCCGGAGAATTAATTATGTAGTAGAGTAGATATTTGCGTGTATATTCATGCAGAAATTCCCATTCTGCCAAAAAAAACACCATGAAAAGTACGCAGTCATACTAATTCCGCTCAACACCATGATAAGTATGCAGAAAAATACTAATTCTGCACAACGGCAGTATTCTGCAAAATTTTGCTTTATATTTTCTGTTCTGGAAAACAGTCAAAGAAATAAAAATCATACGTCTGAGCTGCCTGACCCCTCCTCCAACTTTTGGCATTGTTGATTCACAGCCCCTGACACAACTGGAAAACTCAATGTACATGTAATGACATGATTATTTTTCGCATCAAATCTGGCGCCAATTGCAGAAAGGCTAGCAGCGCCCCCTGGGCCAGTCCTCCATCGCAGCAGACACCGAAACCAGATTGTTGGTGAGGAATTTCCCTAGCCGATGCCCCCCACGAGCTCCCTTCCGATGCGTCTATGCGATTACATTAATTAATGTGTCAGCCGATCGATTTCCAGCCAAAATACTTTCTTTACCTGCACCGTGCGTTTTCCCCCACCACGAATCGCCTTCCTTCATCATTTTCCCCTCCGAATAACATGATCGTTGAAATGAAAGTGATCACCGTCTCAAATTGCCATTTTCGTCATTAATTGATGGAGAAGGGAACAAACAAGACCCGCCGGTAACCGAGCAACACCCCTTGTTTTCATCAAAACTGTATACAGTACCCTCGAGCCAGTTCAGAGCTGCACTCCAGATCTAGCTCAGAAAAAAAAAATTAAGACAGTATGGATTCCAATCAAATCTTGTGTCAAACCAATACACGTACTTCCCAATTCAAAATTTTCATTGAAAAGCCCATGGCGAGTGAGTAACAATGCAACAACTGACAGTTAAATTGATTTTAATTCGAGGATGGCAGAAGGGAAACTGAAGAGAAATGTTGAGGGGTGATCCATAAATGGGCCTGGAAAGAAGGCGCCATCAAAACAGGCAAATTAATGCTGGTAATTTATGTTCGCCCCTTGTCAACGCAGCATTTATTTGCCAACGATCGCAAATTTGCGACACTATCTCACTTGCCAACAGAGCTAACACAGATGGGGCCTTTATCAGTGCCTCGCCATGAGGGTCAGAAGGCACTTATGCATTTTTAGAGGGCCAGCAGCTGAGATTTGATTAAAAATATCTGCATTTTAGAGCCCCTTAGCAATTTCAATGCTGTCATCATGTGTCATCTACATTCACTGTTTGCATGCTTCTTAATAGCCTACCAAATTTCTAGGGGTGTGAGTTGTCATGAGTTGCCTTAAACAAAGCCTGTCCCCTGGTGATAATATTGTTCAAATCACCCCGAATTGTCATCTACATTCACTGTTTACATGCTGAATAATAGCCCACCAAATTTCTAGGGATGTGAGTTGTCACGACTTCCCTTAAACAAAGTCTGTCCTCCAGTGGTAATATTTTTCGAATTACCCAGAATTCTTTGCTTCATAACAAATGAAGTCTGCTCCCTAGTGGTGATGTGTTGTTCAAATCACCCAGAATCCTTTGCTTCATAGGAATGCTGCACAGACCTGGGGGTGGCTTAGCTGAGTTTGCAAAAACCAGACACACAACTGCATACCAATTTCCCATTACTCTTGCAATGGCGTCCGACCTGGAGGGCTATACGAGCTTTCTGCATCTGGTTTTAGAGTTAGCACAACGCCAGAAACAGGAAGTCTCGTGCTCATCTCACGTGAAGCATATGTTTAAATTGGCTGCATGCTACATGTATTTGCAGCGACTAACTTGCTTGGTTTGGAGTGCCTTGAATTAATCAACCCCACGCAGATTCCCAAATCAAGTATACTCAGCTGTAAAGGCATATCAAACAAGTTTACATGCATGAGTCCACGTGCTATTTCTATAGTTTGGGGTACCTTGCATCAAGCTACCCATGCATGCACATTCCCAAATCAAGTATATTTCACTCTTGCAAAGGTATATAGAACAGTTTACATGAAGTACATGTATCTTAGTCTAGCAGGATTCATTTATTATTCCCTTATTCCCCCACAGTCTTCAGTAGGCCTATTGCTCAAAACTGAAATTCCATTTACGTCTTCAATTTCAAAAATCCAAAACAGAAAACCTCTGGTCAGGGACGCCACAGACGCTGGCAGCTATCTTTGGAAATACTTCCTCTCATTAATGTAAATTGATATTGGCATTTTTATAGACTTATTTTCGAGAAAGATTTGGAGAGCTACATGTTGTGCTTATTCTGGTTGGCTCTGAATGCGCCTATATTTTTAAATCGATCTCCCTCTCCCCTTCTCAACCTACAAAATACTGACGTCGATATACAAGTGGGAGCACATGTAGTGGTTCCCCTCAGCCCTGGAACCCATCAATCCAGGCGCGCACGTACTTTATTATACGTGAGCATCCATACGTCTTTAACAAAGCGCTGCATTTCCCAATTTGTTATTGCAATATTGTTTCATAATCTTAAAAAACATTCGCTTCCATTTCATTAGGTTGCTACGCAATGGGCATGCACGCAATCCAATATAATTAAACACAGCCAGCTTTATGCGAATGGCTGCATGGGGATGTTAGGAGATGAACGAATTTTCCTTCCTGGTTGCTAAGCAAATTTAAATTCATTTCAGAACAGCGTATACATTTCCAATTTAATATCAACCTGCTACACCGCAGGCAATGACCGCAGACATGCATGTGCATGATACCTTCGCAAATAATAACTGCGAGGTGGAAGAGGGCATGTTTTCCTTACGAGCATTTTCAGTCCAAACTCATGAATTTTAAATTCAAAATATCTCTATTTAAATTTCATCTCCACCGTTCTCCGAGAGAGATGCATCCCAAAAACAGTTTTGGGCATCATGAATGTGCGAAAAAATATGCGCCTGCCCATTCAAAATTGGAGTTGGCTTCTGGGCACCACTCTGAATGCCTAACTCAATGAAAATCCCTGCTCCACCATAGACACTATGAAAACGTTGGCTTCTCCTCTCATACCAAAGTGCTTGAGGCCATTTTCCATGCTGTTCAAACCTGGTTCAATTACCCAAAACTAGGCACATAATCAAATTTGAGCATTAAATTGTAGCATGCGTTTGCAGGAGAAAGTGCATTAGCAGTCAGTGTGTTCTGATTCTCTCAAAACTGTTTCAATTATTTGATTAAATCATCTTTGCTGATAATGTAATGAATATGTTTCAGCATGGACCATGAGGGTGGGCTCCTCCTAATGGCTGGCAGGCTGGCAGTGATTGCCTGGTGGTTAAGGTTACATCAGAAATTAAAATACACTGTAGCTACCTTGGGTTATACACCCAAAAGAGAAAACGCAAGAACAAATCCCAACAACTTTGGACAGCTGATGGTATATTGGCAAAGCAGAGTTTGATGACAACGGCATCCTAAAATCTCGGTTAGTTTGATAACCATGATTAACGTGCAAATCGATAACAAAACTCCCCAAGTTATTTGGACATCTACAATTTCACGATATTTCTGCAGGTGATTCCGCATTGCATATGCATCGAATCAACTCTAAATCTTGTTCTTAAATCACATCACACAATGCAGGTGGATTTTCTTGTTGCCATACATGTATATGGCATATACGGTAGAAATCGTTTATAACGACATCCAAGTGATGTCGGTCGTTATAACCGATAGACATTGATAAGTTTCATGTAAGCAAAGTGTTTGAAAGATGCTTGTTTGGTGTGATCAAATAAGTCAACTTTAAAAAGCAGTTGAGGAGTGTTTGGGTTCCCCATCACCCTGTACATATCCTCAGTTGTTATTTTATCGAAATCATTTGCTTCTTTTGGGATGTTTGAGACGAAATCATTGGCATGCCTTCTGCGTTTAGGAATACACCTGTTATTTCTATGAAAATCGATTTGTCGGCAAAACCGCCACAGAGGGTACATTGAAAAAGTGCGAGTACATTTGTTCACATTAATATCCAGAAGCCCTTGGCGCAGCTCGATTTTAGTTAGCATGGCAACATGCTTATAAACTTGGCCATTGTTCGGGCCTTTAATCTTGGATTGAATCGGAAGTCGCCTATCTTGGCAGCACCTTTTCCACGTGATATTAAAACCGGTGGAGGGCGAATAAAACGCACGCTTGGCAACGCCTGATCGATTTGATTGCGGATTAATTTCGCTTAATATCAGTTTGAAAAAGAGCGCTCCTTTGTTGGCAAAAATCAACAGAGGCCTCGCAGTCAAAATCGATGCGTAATATCCGAAGAGAGTTTTTAATTAAATATGCATTGGCTGGGTTTCATTGAAAGAAGCGGTGCGTTTCCACGGAACAGATCCAGTTATGGAGTGCTGCAGGATGCGAACTCAAGACGAGAACTCAAATTGAAATTAATCATCTAATTATAACGAGGCCAGCCATGGAAGAGCACGAGGAACAACCGCCGGATTAGAAGAGCACTCAGCGCCTGCTCAGTTTATCGAGCCATTATGCTCTCAAAAAAAAAAAAATTCAACCATATCTTAAATTAATATGTTTGCTTTACAACGTGCAGTTTTGTGCATTAAACAGGCATTTATTCGGATCAGTCTTTGTTAACGTAGTGGAAAAGAGCTTCCAACACGAGTTGTTGGATCTTCGAGGCCATTAAAACACTGTACAAATTTGCGTATAATTATGTTTTTGGGCCATAAAAACAGCATGCATGAGACATTTGTTGAAATTCAAAACGGTGTGCCATGGAGGTTTTTTATGCGATGCTGGGTGGGGTAATGAGTTGTCACTTGCGTGCCTTTTGAAATGAGTTCTCAGCTCCGGAATTTAAAAGTAGATGTTTAGTTTCCAATCTATCTCACGATATTATATTTGCATATAATTACTTGCATATAATGTAAACGAAACGTAAAAAAAAGTAATACTCAAGGAAACGATTAAAGTTATCAAAACTCACCAACTTGACTGGTGTGTAATAAACGATTATTTCCATCAATTCCCTTTTACACAGTCACAATTCGTGCTTACTTGTGACTGTGTAAAAGGGAATTGATGGAAATAATCTTTCAAGGAAACGATGCCAATACTTTCGCTGCCAGATCATACTCAAGTGAGGTCACACCTAAAACCCATTATATTCATACAAAATGCATCACTTCTGGCACTTTGTTATATTGAAGCTGTTCTGACAAAATCTTAAATCATGCCCATCGTTATTAAGATTCCTAAAAGAAATTTAGCAAAATTTACAATGGGACAATAGTGCTTAATAATTAATAATTTTTGCAAAC
Source organism: Cylindroiulus punctatus (assembly GCA_034695085.1). Taxonomy (NCBI): domain Eukaryota; kingdom Metazoa; phylum Arthropoda; class Diplopoda; order Julida; family Julidae; genus Cylindroiulus; species Cylindroiulus punctatus. Next base: position 14,554 of record JAQFYZ010000480.1, read on the forward strand.
AATTTTTATACAGTACAATGGACACAATTTTTGTCCACGACGCTCCTCTTATTGGCGAACATTAAGAAACGTTTAAAAAAATTAGCCCCTCCATATAAAAGTTTTAATCCACGTTGGAATCCCTGATGTAATCGTATTACTGTCAAACAAAGTCACCACAGAATCTAGCCCATGTTCTGAGCACAGCTTGTGAAATCATAATTACTGTATACAGAATTATTAGGATTCTGGATTTTCAACAAATTTAAGGGGCAGACCCAATCTGCCCCTTAGAAACGAACCAGTCCTCCATGGACATATAATGCAAAGCAAAATGTCTACAGTAGTAATGCATGACAGCACAAAGGTTGGGCACCACTGATGTAATCGCATTATTGTCAATCAATATCACCGCAGGATGGAGCTCATGATCTGATCACAGTTTTTGAAGTCAAAAAGATTGTTTTCGACTTGAAGCAAATGCTTTTCTCTTTCCAATCTCGGTTTTGAAGCAATTTATATACGAGGCAGATCAATTTAATTATAGAAACCAACCAGTCCTCCATGGGCAAGCTGTTTATGGTGGCCACTTCAGCAGATGGAAATACCATGCTCGGCACCACAAAATTCGAGTTGTGCACTACTGCCTCCATTGCAAACAACGGTCTATTTCCAAACATTCCAACTCGTCGAAATAAAGAAGAAAAAACTGCAATTTCAACCGCTGCGTCAGTTTCCCCGACACTTTTATGACGGTTGTAGGCAGAAATGTTTTCCAATAAAAAGCGTCTAGAATTCGCTAGCGAGACGAACATTAGACAATAAATACAACGAGATGGCCGAGCAGGGAGGTCCATGAGGAAAAAGGCCATGGGGCACGAAGAGCGTTTCTCATTCCATGAGCCCATGCCAGGCTGGGGCAGGACCAATTGGTGCATTTTCAAAATTCCCAGCAAATATAAATAATCCGCGCCCACAAATCACGGGAGCAGTTGGCTCCTTAAACAAATGAGACATCAGAAAAATGAAAATGGAAGAAGCAAACTACCGCCGACAGTCCCACCTGACTAATTCCTGTTTTCTTACCGTTCAATACATCATTGCCAGCAGGTGGCGGAGGAGTAACAACGAAAGAAACAGCAAAAAAGAGCGCAAATCCTAAAAAATGACACCTCCAAACGCCGGATTTTAGTAAAACATTCACGTAAGGACGCCAACAAATCTGAAACACGAAATCCCTCACTTTATAGCGGACAGTAACTTCAGGTTAACCCACATGGGCAGGGCTGGGGGTGCAAGTTGGGGTGTTTCTAAGAACCACTCAACTGATACTGGTTTTGCATGAACACGTCTTTCGTTTCACCCTGTAAGGAGCACAACAGGTCAAAGGTCATGGTGTCCTCTCCTATAAGTCAACTCGTCCACTGTGATGGTTATACCATTCCCTTTACAAGAAGTTTCATTACACCAACACCATGAAATCAAATGCCCGAGGGCTTACTGACCATAGCAAAACAGGTGAATGTGTTTCTGCAATGGCCCAATTTTGATACCAATTTTGTACCACGATTAATTCCATCAATTCCTTTCATCACAGTCATATATTAGCACGAATTATCCACGACGCGTTTCGTCCCGTGCTATGGACTCATCAGGTGGATAAAAACGTACTGAAAACGTCCAAAGTGCCACTGAAAACATAATGTTTACAGTGGCGCCCCCTTTCGGGCAGCACAGGAGGATTTGTTTAACAATGGCGCCTTCATTTTGGCCAACTTAATGTCCTATTTTGCCATTCAAATCAACCTGTTTTTAAATTTAATACATTAATTTCAGTTATCAAAACTCACCAACTTGACTGGTCATTGTAAACGATTAATTCCATAAATTCCTTTCATCACAGTCATATATTATATATTCATATTTTAGTTATACCATCAGTCATATATTAGCACGAATTATCCATGACGTCGTGGATAATTCGTGCTAATATATGACTGTGATGAAAGGAATTGATGGATTGATCGTTTACAATGACCAGTCAAGTTGGTGAGTTTTGATTACTGAAATTAATTTTATACCAGTTTTAACAATTGGCGTCTAATATCATGTGTATTTGCTTTATGACAAGGCAGATGAACGTCTTGTCGGTTGAGGTTCCCCAGTGGTGAACTTTCAACTTGCCTGACTTTTCCAGGTTCTCCAGGTGTGGGCCATCCCCAAAAGCTTGTTTCCCAACAGGCTTCATCAAGCAGAAAGTAGGACAGGGGTCACACCCTGTAGGAGGCCGAGAGCAAACATCAAAGCAGCACGGCAGATCAATTAAAACCATTCTGCTTCATAATTTAGCATAAACACGAAAATAATCACCCGAATGTGCCATTGTGCACGGAATCAATAATCACATCTAGGGTGGAGTGGAATAATAATTAGGAAAGAGATTCAAATTAACGGTGGAGGAGTTATTTCGGGATGCGCTTATTAATTGTTTCTCCTATAAAAGGAGGGCAATCCAGCGCGTGCATGCCGCGGGAAAATAACAAGACAATTTAGCGCAAAAATCCCATAAAGTACGCTCTGAAATCGACCGTCGACAACGTGGATTCAACAGACAATCACTCGTGGGACCAGAGTGGTTTCCTGCACAAAGATTTCTCGCTATGGCGATAGCGTGAAATTATGAAACATCCCCTCTTTCGTGTCGCCCATGCAAATACATGACGGCGATAAACCAATATCGTTTCACGCATTAATAACACGAAATCGAATTGAAATTGCGGCTTTTCCGAGGAAAGCTGACACATTGACATAGTCTAAAAGTGGCTGGTAGCCCAGAAAATATTGGGTAAACTTATTTACAGGTCATGCTAGTAGCACCTGAAAAGCTCTTTTGAACTGTAAAACTTTGAAATCATATAGGAAGTTCCAGTTCAGCCATTGTGTAATGGGATAAGCACAATAATCTGATGTAAATGCTTCTGGTGAAGATGGCAGCATGGAGGATATACAACTGTACACAAGGAGGATTATTCCAAATGCGCATGGGATCCAATAAAAACGTGCTTTTCAGGAATGCTGTCACCAGAAAATGGACGAGCATAATGTTGTCCCACAAGACAAATACCTATAAACACTGAATTGCTTTCTCGTGAAATTGGTACCCAGCTTAAAGCTCACGGTGGTTGTATACCTTCAAGAGGACACCTGACGTTTTCAGACGAGTCTCCCCTAGCATTTCTGGAAAGTGACAAGTATATAAACTAACCATGGCATGCAGCACAAAGCTGGACCGAAATGCGCCAGTCACACCTCCCAGCAACAGCCCCCTCTCCCCGTCCCCTTACAAGTATGGAAAGGTTTTTGGATTTGCATTAAACCATACCTAATTTGCTCATTGGATGCAAATGCAGGCACGGGGGCTTTACAGATTCCGAGAACATGCTCAGTGCCATAATCATGGGTCCGATAACTCCAGTTGTGAAAAACACCAGCTTAACGCTCCAGCATAAGCATCAAACACTAATGTGATTTGTGAGGAGAAAGCAGCAGGGAGCTTATACAAGTGTGAAGAGTGCGTGATACCGAGGCGTTTTGCTTCGTCAGCAAAATTGGGCTTTGCACACTCACCTTTTCATGTCCAGAAATGACCACTCTCATTTGCTAAACGACCTCTGACCACCTCTCCAGTGTTCCTGGAAACTGTTGTTGTTAATCTCGAGTTGCAGTCACTTCCTGCCCTTTGATAGGTTCTGGTAGGTCTTTGTGAAAATAAGAAGAAATGATTTAGAAAGAAAATGCACCAATGTTGCTCGGTGTCACACCTCATGTTTCTGAACTGACATAACCGAATTCAACATTGCAGAAGTGTTGTCAATATAATTTGACTCACCTTTTAATGCATGAAAAGCTGAAAGTTGCCTGGAAATAGACACCATGGTCATTTTCGCAGCAACATTACTTGGCCAACCAGCCCACTACACGCCTTCATATACAAACTAGCACTGCACATGGGGTTTGTCATCAACTATGTCCTAAAATTAACGTAAAAGATGACATCGAGTCAGAAAATAGTGCAATAAAAACAAACAAGAACGTTCCCTTTACATTATTTTTTATTCTGTACAAAAGTCAAATATAAAACATCTTTTGGGGGATGGATCTGAAATGGAGCGAGAAAACAGGGCCTTCAACGGGATCCATTTTAGCAGCAAAGTGAGGATAATTATAAATTAAACATGTACAATTTCACTTGTTAACTACACGATCATCAGTGGATTGGGGGAATGGAAATGCGTTTAATCTGATGTTTTGGGGAGGGCAGAACAGGAATGCAATATCGGGGAAAATCAGACGGAACGTAACTTTCGGTATTCATTGATATCTGCACAGCAGATACCAGCAACTGACCATTTTTAATATAATTGCAATCGCCATTTACTAGCAAATCTTTAAAACTAATGCCAATAAGTGATACGTCCAATCGTACAATCTAAACGAGATTTGGCAAGGGTAATTTCAAACGCCTACTCGCAGGCTGAGTCGCAGCAAAAACTGAGCAAAATCAAGTAAATAAGAGGCTAAAGGATGTTTTGCTGTAAGCCACAGACTAGGGCAGGAGAATTTGATATACGAACAAATATTTGTCCATGCCTTTTCGTTAATTTTGACGAATTTTAAACAAAACTGGCAAATCCAGACACGGGCATGCATTCGAAAATAGGCCTATCACTTTTTTGGCTATAAATTGCAAAATAACCAATTCGTATTCTTCTTACCTCCAATTACATTAGATGTAAAATTAAACAGGAAACATATCATCGGGTAGCAATCAATAACAATTCCAGTTTCAAGACATTTTCACTAAGAATCACTTCAAAACAATGAAATAATCGCGCAAAAAAATAGAACGAGCACGCATCAAATCGAATCATGGGCCACTGTTGCACTGACTGTACATGCCCCCAGCGAAAATCCCTAGCATGGTGATAAAAGTTCATACCAAGGCTGTTAAAATTTAATCCTAAAATTACGACCAGTAGGAACGTGCATTGACGGTGAGATTTCAAAACAAATCAGGTTAAACAGGCCGCGGGCTAGTAATTTCAAGAATACGGCACGAAAGGGGAGATCGGGAATTTCGTTCAAGGAATCTGACAACAGCGCTATTCCGGAATACAGGGTGGCTCAGAAGTTGAAACGGTACTTTGATAACTACAATATGGCTCAAATCACGTGAATACAATATCATTTAGTCGCGAAAATGTATTTCTAATTCCAATTAATTCCAATTAATTGCTTGCAAATGATGTCATTTCACCGGAAAACGAAGTTAAAATTTAGAGCCATTCATCTAGAACGCTTCGTTTAAATGTTCAAAATTGGATCATCGCCAAACACTTCAATATTTTGTCAACTTTTTGTCGCAATTTTTCCAGAGCTCAACTCACACTGCTGCTCTCATCAATTGACATTGGGCCAAATTTGCCCGACGACAGTATTCCGTCAAGAAGTTTCAAAAACAGCTGTCAATCAATACACAACATTGAACCTAAGTTGCCTGCCACAAAATAACAGCTAAGTGGGTGGCTAATTCACAGAAAATTAGTGACGTTTGCATATTGGGCCATATGAATAAACCTGAAGCATTCTTTTAAAGTAAAAGATTGTGCAAAAGCATTTGATCAGTTTCACAACATGCAATCTCACGAATTAATATTGGAAAAAAGAAATTGCAATTCTGGGGCGTTTATAACTTGAGCATATACTTCGAGTATATGCTGACATGCGGGTGAAATAAAGCAATTTGCTCTGAAAGATCTTGGCTCATAACTTCAAGTTGATTCACATGCCCGGTCCAATAGGGAAATTTCACATTTTTTTTATGGGTTTAAAATTATGTTTGGTACTTACATAGCAGACTGCACATTTGGAAAACGACTGCAATTAATAACTATGGTGATATTATTTCTAAATATTTTTTTTGGCATTTTGTGAATTTGTGAAATTTCCCCATTGCATGCGCGTACATTGGTCGTGCAGTGTTAGCTCGCACCGTTAAGACTACGGTCGATATGCACTTCACGTTTCGGAAAATCATGTTCTGATGACCAGAATCCATAGATGGACACCTTCGCACAAGTGGCTATATAAAACGCGTTCCGTGGGGTCATGGGAGGTGTGGGGGAGGAGATGCAGAAGCAAAAACACTAGGGGGGACAAGAGCTCCTCACGCACAAATAAGAACCTTAAAAGACTACTCATTTTCACTAGAAATAAAAAGTGGCTCGTATGTACAACAGAAAAAAAGGAGTCCATTCGAAAAGTCTCTGTACACGGGAATAAACCAGAAGTGACAACAACTGCGCTAGAACTGTTCCGATGAGTATATCGTGTGCAAGGTGAGCATCTGGGATGCGGCAGGGAGGACATCGGAAGTGCAATTGCAGCAGTTTGGTCCGAAATCAAATAATATACAACACCTTAACAATTCTCTGGCTGCTCCAAGAGGTCCAACCGGTGGCCGCCCGAGCGTCCAAATCAAAATCTACAAACACAGGGATTGGCGATTCTTGGCAGCCACGTGTTTCAGACGTTGCCAGACTCGGTTCTTGTCTGTAGAAACCAAAGCAAAACATGGCGGGTGAGGACAGGGGCAGCTTCCAGCACCCTGGGCCTGGCCTTCGGAGGTCTGCTGTCTTCTCGGTTGTGGTCGCTGCAGCCAGGGTACCAGAAGGCGCGACGATAATGGCACTAAGGCTGAAAGCATGCGAGGACATGGTTAGGGCCTGGCAGTCGGATGTGGAGGGGATGAAAACGGTTAAGGCACTCATCGGAGTGAAAACAAAGGACCAGACACAAAAAAGGAAACAGAAGAGCCGTCGGCTTCGCAGTACGGTGGACACTCTGCCGGAGGTCACTTCTTCCACGCAACTCTGGTGCGTGGCCACGCGGCGTTGGCGAAGTTCCTGTTGTGCGTCAGGGTTTTTGGCGTTTCGTTAAGATATCGTTAGTGGTTTTTAGCGTTGTGCCTCGAAAACGATCAATGCCGTAGTCACGTTTGCATGTGCTTGTTTTTTTCCGCTCACAACTCACGGTGGCCGCAGGGTTCACCTCGCCAAGAGGACGGTGGCCATCATCGCCAACAGTGTCACTAGTGTCGTCCACCGGTGGTGAGGAAGAGTCCTGGGGTGAGACCCGGAGTTGCGCACCAGCTCCTCGATCTTCATACCCGTCTCGTTCGGATGCTTGTCTTTGCTGTCACCTGTTGATGGAAATTGAAAATGGCATTAGATGGATGCTTGCACTGGTGGTTCTTCATCCTCCTAACAGAAATGCAGCATTCCCTAGCAATGCATGCAACGACCACTAGTTAAGTAACGATATCACATGATAGTTGCAACATCCTTCCGAAACGCTTTACATTGTTTTTGGCTAATCAAGGGCATGAAAACAGACCACGCTTGTCTTAGGTGAATGTAATCCATGTATATGGGCAAAAGACGTTTTTCAGTGATAACAGCTGACATGTTGCTTCAGTTAGGGCAAGAATTTTGCATGGAACAGAGTTGACTCTGTTTTCCATTGTTCTCCATGGAACAAAGTCGACTGTGTTCCATGCAAAATTCTTGCTGTGCTTGAGGTAAACAAAGGTTAACATTTACAATAATTGACTCACAAGTCTGCTGGGGTGGGAAGTCGAGGGACGTTCAAATATTCACCCAGTTTTTCGTCAGGCTGTTTCACCAGGTTTTTTATTATTTTCAGACCAACCTCCATGTCGGCATGCACCATTAGTTTCAGACCTCACCCCCAACTAGTGCTGCTACAATCGTTGACCGAAGGAATTTTGTATTTGGAATTTTCTTTATCAAAATGTGAGCATAAACGATTGTTAGTCCCACAAAACCACATTTCATAACAAAGAGCCTTGGGCGACAGACACTATGTGCACATCTGGGTGACAAATAATGGATTCTAACCCAAGTTTAGCATTGATAGCAGATCATAGCACCACCAATTGGTCAACTCAATGGGTCATTTCGATAACCTCCCCTACTCCCCTGAGAGAATCACATCATACTTGAGTGCCCCCAGAGCACATCCCACTCCACTCTCCTCCTAAGAGGATGAGTTAATATTTGAACGTCCCCAAGGTGGAGATTCACACCAGGCAGGCATATGCAAATATCTGACTTGTTCACATTTTCACTGCAAAATTTAACATTTTAAAGATCTAAAGTTTATACATCTAATTGTTCAAGTATTATGGCATCACTTTTTCTTGAATTTTTAGACCTTCACCCTCCCACCACCATGCAATGATGACAATCATTAACCATTACACATTTCGAGTTGAGCCAACTCGAACAGAAATTAAATCATCAAAAATGATTCACTGCAGCCCATAAAAGTAATGTCATGAAAAAGCGACCTTTTCTCAAATTATGACAGTCGTTTTCAAATGACTTATTCGCATTAGCGACTATTTTTCCACAGGTGATAAACTTTCACATCGGTCACATTGTCTGTCAAATGCTTTGAAAAGATTAAAAATGCTTTTGTATTGCCGAATACATATGCAACAAACGAATGCAAACCACAGCCATTGTTCAAGACGATAAGATCACTTGGTGAAGGCTGCGGTTTAATATAGACCATACGTGTATCATTGCAAAGCATCTTAACAGGCATCATGTCAAACAGGCTATGTCGCTTAAAAAAGGGTCCAGTATTTGTATTTTACGATTTTCGTGGAAAAAGCTAATGTGAACATGGGTGTCCGAATATCAGCACAAAGGTTGAACTTGTCCTCTAAAAGCATCAACGCAGAAACCAGAATGGCGCATCAGCGCAACGATCTCTGTGCATGGCAAATGTGGTCTGCATAATTCCAATATCTGCCCCACTGGCCCCCAGGGGGGTTATATCCGCACTGCGTCTGAATTAAGGGGAGCCTGGCACTCGCAATTCCCTCATCACCTTTAGCAGCCAGGAGGGTCAGTCACTGATGGCTGGCGGAATGAATCAATTCTTGTCCAACAAGGTGTCACTCCTTTGTAGTGACTCAACAAGTTTGACAAGATGAAGGCAGTTGGGGCAGTTAAGGACGCTGAAAAACCGGGGGGGCCAAGAGTCCAGAATGTGGACATAAAGGCAGGGGGTGGGGGAGGGGGAGAGGCGTGATGGTGCAAAGGCATTGAATTGAAAACTGAGAGATGCTGCTTTATCAGCGTTATCCATCTTGATGGGCAAGCGTGACGACTGAATGCATTCTTCGCTAGGGGAAAAAATGGACAGGGCAGGGCATGTCCTAACTGATCACCCACAGCTTGCAGAACATTGCATTTCGGTATGGAAGCGGATTTTGAGCAGGGTGTCTACTGGATACCAGGCTATGGTAATGCGAATTCCACGGCATTGCCATGAATTCCAGAGCTAGTGCTTTGCAGCGATAGCATTTCAGTATGGAAATGTATTTGACATTTATGCAAGAGTGCACTAGTACCGGATTTGGTAATGTTATCATCAGGACATTTCCATGCTTTTAAAAAAACTTCAAACCTTCGACTATTCTGACGTCAGCATTTCAATGAAGTGATGGCATATTTTAACGAAAAGCCACAACTGATCAACAATAATGGATTTAACTCGAACAAAACCATACCTTGAAAAGAACAAAGCGCCATAGACGAATTTTTGTGTGCAAAACTTGATGAATTTTCACTCACATTTTCATAAAGAAATGCTGACTCAGCATCTGGTCGTACCAGAAAGATGATGCCACAATACTTAAAGACGTCCCCTATGGCGTTTTAGCACATTTTGGACTGTATCAACAAGTTCGATGGCATCGGATGATGTTACTGTGAGCATAAATGTCCTTAGAAAAACATTTCTTGCAAAGCTGCATGACAGATGATGGATTTTAACTCCCCCTTCCCTCACCTCGTCTTCTTTTGGCTAACACCCTCCCCCTAAGATGATGACATAATACTTGAACGTTCCCTAATGCTAATTCGATGAATTTTGGCCACCCTGCTATTGCAATGTTGCTCTGTTCACATCTAAATCATTACAATTGAGCGTGACGAGTATTCTCACAACATCTACATAAATAACAGAATGTGAAACCTACCTGGCGTTTTCTTGCCTCCGCCATGCTTGCCCCTGGTGGTTTCTGAGCTGCCCCCGCCCCCAAACCCAGGCAGCGATTTGAAGTCTGGTGGCGTGGTGGATATTCTGGCAGTGGTGGTGGTCTTCGGCGTGCGGGGTGTGGTTGGGACGTACGGCCTGGGTCGAGTGAAGCCTGGAGCAAACGTGGGGGTCAGGCCAGTCGACGTTGTGGACGTCGTCGTCGTCGTGTGGAGTGTTGAACCTGTTGGGGACCAAACATGACACTGATTAGGAAAAATATTGAGCCATGTTGTTAACTTCAGAAATTTTTGATATGTTATTAACTTTCAATAACACCATTTCATAAATTTTCTAAAATGACTCGTCACCAGCAGCCTAAGTAAAATAACTAACTTCTCAGTTGACCACAACAGTGTTAGAGAAGCTCTTAGTGAGTAGGGGTCATTGACAAATTAATAATTAAAAAATGCAGTTAATACATTTCAGACATTGAAATTAACCATCTGACGAATGAAAAGAAGAAACGCTGCTTTGTAGCAGTTTTATAAAACTAAGCTCATGAGCACAGAAACTGCTTGTTTGCTATAGTCATATGCAACCTGGCATGCCGAGTCACACTGCCCAAGCTCGTCTAAAAAGCAATTGCAACATTGAAAATGTCAATGACATGTCCTTACTTTTGACTGAGGGGTTGCAGCACACTTTGAAGATGACCACAACAATGTTAGAGAAGCTCTTAGTGAGCGAGTATGGAGTAGGGGTCATTGACAAATTAATAATTAAAAAATGCAGTTAATACATTTCGGACATTGAAATTAACCATCTGACGAATGAAAAGAAGAAACGCTGCTTTGTAGCAGTTTTATAAAACTAAGCTCATGAGCACAGAAACTGCTTATGTTTGCTAGTCATATGCAACCTGGCATGCCGAGTCACACTGCCCGAGCTCGTCTAAAAACCAATTGCAACATTGAAAATGCCAATGACATGTCCTTACTTTTGACTGAGGGGTTGCAGCACACTTTGAAGATGACCCTCATGTTGTGGGTCATGCATCGACCCCCGATCCTGTTGGTCAGGCTATCTTTACTGGAAGTGGCTACGAGATACAGCAGGAAAAAAAAATCGAAATTAGCCAAAGTGTATATTGTCTGCGTGCCTGGGGCGCATCTGCAGAAATGAGGAGGCGCCATGGCTCGAATGTTATGGAGTTGTAATTCGCAATAATTCCGCACGCTACTCACATATAAAGTAGTAGTCCTGTCCAGGTCTGAACTCGAGGCCGCCGGGCTGAGGCGTGAAGGGCCGGAATGTTATGGTGAAATACATGACGCGATTAGGTTTATCACAGACGGCTATAATTTTAGGATTGGAGCCCGTTATGGTGCACATATCGTATTCGTCCTTTGACACCTGCATCGAAGGCGATGAAACGAAAAAAAAACGTTAATTGGCTGGGCTCGTCTCACCTTTTCTTCCATTAAATGTGGGAATCAACTTACATTATAAATAATATATTTTTCAGGATCATCCTCGCGAGTTTCGGACGTGTAGCCCGGACAGATGATGTTCACCTGATCGTACTCGTAGGGCACGTTATTTTTGTTAACGTCTATGATGTGATCAGTGTTGTCTATCCTAAACCTGCAAAGGCAAAAAATTCAACGAGTATTAATATTTGGCATCTCAATACACGCACCCATTGTACACTACTCGTATTATGTTTGTGAATTGTATTGTATATTTACAAATGAAGTTTATTTCGCAGTTACAATCATAATTAAAAGCCAAAAATTTGTTAAAACTTTTTTACATTTAGACATGGACATTGAACTCTCCAGGGAGAGCATAGCCAAGATTTCAAGTTGTATTATGACCAATTTTTGGTAATTCACTTGGGAGCCAGCAAGGCGTTAGTTTGATTCAACCCCGGTGTTGTGTAAAACGTGTTAACCACAAAGATGACACGGGAAATTCATGTGATTTCATAACTGCACTCTAGTAGCAGAAGTGCAATTTTTCTGCAGTGAGGTGTTTGATAAGATGATACTTTTCTGCCATAAAAGTGCATTTTCCTCGCGACGTACATTTTTTGCTGGGGGTCAATTGGACCACATGGTCCAGATGTCTCCAACGTCTTAAAGATGGGAACCAATCCCAGAATGTTAAGATGGGGTAAACCGCTCAACCTCATGTTTTTCCAAAACAAACAACCAGAGCTGCTTCTACATGCATGCTCGAAATTGAAACCACGTTGAAACCCTATTTGGCCATCATTTCAACACGGGACTTGTCAGCTTAAAAATTCAACAGCCCGCAAAACCTGCCAAAAACCCTTCTTGACAAGGTTGAAATTTTTCATTCAGCCAGGCGAAAATGTTTACAGTACTTAAAACTAGCATGGCCCGGAGTTCAAGGTGAAAAGTCGACCTCGCGCAGGTCCAGATCCGCGGGCCGGCCATGTAATAGGCGCTGCCAGGAGGATGTCATTCTCCAGATAGCGCCTAAACAACATCATCCCATTTGACCCTTGACCCCGCATCAAAGGGGGTTCCCACCCTAATTACGTCCTATCGCTGGCCGTGCGGCGAGGGTGGTGGAGGGGGTGGCCCACGTGCATACCTGGACGGATTTTTTCCCACGACCCCTACAAAGTGGCCAGGCCAAACAGCCAAAGGAAAAGCAGCAAAAAAAAAGGGCAAGGAGAGAAACAGGTACCAGCGAACGTAACTCACCCCGCTGCACCCCCACCCTTACTCATAAGGCCGAGCTATCCACCTCCGTCCCTGTCTTTTGTTGATGCTGCCTCCTCGCTGTTGTCATGCATATGAATTAACGGCCCAGAACAAAGGTGATGGCGAATTATTCTTTTGTCACTTCGCTATGTGCCCGGCATCAATGGACGATGAATGGCTTTACTAGCCCATCAACACGCCCCATTATCGCCCTCCTGTCCCATCCCAAATCACGTCGGCACACACCAGTTTCCAGAATGTACTATACCTTTACCAATTCGCCTCCACATACATGTACATGTACGTGGTGCCAGGTATGCACCAAATCGTGTGTTCCCACATTGTATAGAGATCACGATTGTTCATGATGATTACCAAATTCCCAATTTTTGATTTCCCGATATCTGGGTCATATTCACAGTTTCCCAATTAAAATAAAAAATTGAATCTGCATGACATCTGTTTTGCCATATGCGAAAATAAAATAAATTACAAACAATGGGTTTTAACTCACAATTCAATAAGATATATTCTTTTAAAAACGAGTTATGAAAATTGGGTCGATGGCCTGATCACCCCCTACCATTACTGCGATAATATAGCAGGAATGCCATTAGGGAAATTTTTGGAAACACAAGATCCTAAAAGTAATTTTACGCACAAATGTTTAGGTTGAATATAGACTTCCCTGAGATTTCCATGATTTCCAAGTTGGTTATCAACAACATACACGTTGTGGTGAAATCATGGAAATATCAGAATGGAAGAACTGATATTTCCATGATTTCCAGATTGGTAGTCAACCACATACAGTACATGTACATGTATATTGATGTGATAGATAAATACCGAGATTTCCATGATTTCCAGACAGATTGTCAACCAATTACAGTATGTTGTCGTGATATGCTGCATGTGTACAGATGCAAATATTAAGTTCTGCAATACCAGACATATTCTTCAAATATTCCATATACGACCATTTTATGGGCAATGAAAGGTGAACGTTCGAGACGAAAAAAATCATTTCTGGTTATATTATTATTATTTTTTGTGATTTTAACCTTCCCCCTCATCGGAGCACACCGTCAAGCCTGACATTCGACATCAGAGATAGGGTCCCGATAAGCTTAATCCGAATGACACATAAAACAATCGAGACTTTTTATATCATAACTTTTGATATGAAGCCGCTAACACCAGCAACGCTTGCGCATGCACAAACCGTCAACAACTTGTTGTAAAACTCAATTTCGAGAAAGCCCAGCAATGGCGGAGGGGAGCCGAACAGGTTTTAGGTTTCCCCGATTTAATGAACACATTTGGATGGCAATTTCGAATTTGTATTCCCATGCAGGCTCATCGTTAACGTCCAAATGAGACCGAGCTGTTCGCCGTCTGCATTTCCAAAACGTCTTTTTTGAGACAATTAATAGTCCGGTCCAACACGAATAATTCAAATGAAAAATCATCGTTTGTCCACAATTACCAAAACAAGAGTTTAACATGCACGAAACAAGGGGAGGAGCAGGGCTATAAAATTGATGGCGACGTGCATTCCGCTATAGATCATTCGCTTTTCCGAAAAATTTGCATGCTCAAATGTCTTTCATGTGCTTAACAAGTTGGGTAGATGAACAAGTCTGTGGCACCATTGGTTGCCATCGGCAATTATCATGGTGACTACTAATTTCTGGAAACGAGATTCCCTGAGTTTTGCATGTTTTACCAGGGTCGAGCTTTCATTTTTCCAGGTTAAAATATTTTAATCCTTAATTAACCTTAATGGTTCTCATTTATCCAGGTTAAAAATCTGTTCCTTGGAAGGAAAAAGGCCAATGTTTATTTTATTGATTTTTGAGAAATGACAAAAGAGGTATAATTTTCAAATTTGTGAAAATCGTAGTGTACATAGGTAAAAATCGGCAATTTTGGACATTGACCCTTTTTCTACCAAGGTACAGACACATTTTAACCATTAATTGGTTTTATTTTTGCATTGATTGCTATTAAAATTAAAATGGAAAAAATAAAGGTTAAATTGAAGCAAAATGAACTACAGGAACATGCTGTATCGAATATACTGTATCATCTGCCCATTTATCTACATGTAAATAAAATGGCTAATTTACTCCAAAACAAAAAGTTAATATCATGTCAGGCATCCTTTGAACAGCAACAATCTTCCTAACACGTTGTTTGCTCTCCAAGAGTTAAATATATCAACGCCAACATACTTTTTACAAAAGTTCAATGACTATTCTTGGTATATAATGTACAACGTCATGTGACATGTAGCACGCCTGTTGACATTTTAACAGGTACGCAAATCAATGTGGTAGCTCTGATTCTCACATGTGGGCACACCAAAATGTGAATTCACATCTTTCTACAATTTTTCTATAATGAACATAGACAAAATAAAACGTCGATAAGCATACTAAAACATTCCAGGTTCCAATTCAAACTATTTGAGTATTCCAGGTTGGTAGTCACCATGGTTAAAGACACCATTTTAGTCCATTATAGGTCTTAAAAACAAGTAAAAACATTTGGCCCAATAATATTCCGTATTAGTTTCACCATTCCCAGTAACCAATTCTCATTAGGCTGCTGTGACATTTTTCTATGAATTCACGTCTTTCCACAATTATTCTACGAATAAAGGCAAAATAAAATATTGTTAAACGTGCTAAAACACTCCAGGTTCCAATTCAAATTATTTGAGTATTCAATGTTGGTAGTCACCATAGACATCCCACCCAAACTCAATCAAGATGGCACGATCAAAACAGAACTGAGAAAATCGTGACTGCCATCCAAATACGAAGATTAAACGAACAGCCTTTTAAGATTTTAACGAAACATCCCATTTCTCCAGAGAAATCTCCGGTAAGAGGAGGGTTCAGATCAGCGAAGCCAACAAATTTGCAAAATAATGTCTATCCCAATCCATCCATTCATCAGCCATATATGTACACGTGGGTGCTCTTCCCCATCAGTGGCACGACTGACGCCCTTTCCCTTTGATCCGTTACCTCTCGATATTGGATTGGAGCTTTTTAATCGTTTTAGGGCAAATGCATCGAAGGGCCCTGCAGACGCAGTGAAATATGATTGGCAATTGCCTGGTCCGGGCTTCGCATTTTGTTTGATCACAGTCGACTGCGCATTACCAATTGAACAAATTGCCTTTTTCATCCAGAGGAGGAAATCCGGAGCTAATTCGTTTCAATGAAGCATCCATCGTAAACAGCTCCATCGCAGCAACGATGCTCAACTTTAATTTCCAATTATAAGATTTGTTTTTCGGTTCCTCCTTCGATTAATTAGGTTTTTTTAAGAGATGTCGCTGCGATATCCCATCCACTTTTGACTTCTGGAGCGGAAGAAAACACAGCCAATGAAACGAAAGGAGCTGGGGAATGCCTTCCCCGTGGGCATATCGGATTTTATGGAAATGCCTCCAAAATGAGTTCTTGGCGTATTTTAGATGTCATGTTATCGTTTATACTTCAATGGCACCGTTGAACAAATTTTTAAAAAAAATGTATTTCTAGGTGACTGTGATTAGGTGGTCAATAATACTGACAATTTCCACCAATAACAACAGTAATACTGATTATGTATGGGGTGCATGCTCCAATGAAAAATGCGACAGCCTAGAAAACAATTCAAATTTTGCATTGACTTATTACCTTTTCATTGTATTCCATTTAATTTTAAATAAGTTCTAATTGTAAAATATTACATGGTCTCATATCCAGCTTCCCAAACCTGGATAAATTACTCAAAATTGGGTGTTTCTCCTTGATTTCACTTTAAAATAGTCAGCTGTGTACCGAATACTCTAATGCAGTATTAACCAGTACTCAATTCGAGATGAAATCATTTTTGCAGATGAGATAATGAATTTTTTACCTTAATTGGTTAAAAGGGTGCTTCCTGGAAGCTAAGGCTTAACCATTGGTTGGTAATGTTTCCAACTAATTTTCAGTGAAGTTTTATAGGCCAATAATCTGTTTTTTAGTCAAAGGGTCAAATGAGAATCAGTAGGAATTTTCATTGACCAAATGTCAATTGTCCTATATTGGAAATAACACAGGCATTTATTTGGAGATTTCTTTGCGATAGAAATAAGCCGATTACCTTCCCATCAACAGAAAGTAATCCAATAATAAAACTAATAACGACTAAAACAGATCACCTTTTCGACAACATTAGACAATGTTCCAAACAACTATAGTATCGTCATAGTATTCGATACTGTCAGTATCGAAATGTTATCGTGTACGGTCCGCAACAACATGTAGTCGATTAACTTCAGTAAAAACTTTATTTTGTCATCGGCTTTACTCATCATGAAGAACGACGCCAATTACACCCAATTTTGCTTTTCTACGAGCATTGGTTGGAAATTAACGCACTTTTCCTTCTCGAAGTTTGCAATAATACGTACTGGGCGACAGTTTATTAACGTTAGCCACGCCAAGACGAAATTCAAATGTCGGAAATCTCGAAATTCCCAAAGGTAACGAAACCGAGTTAATGGACGCTTGCGTGTCATGCAATCCCAATAAAGAGTTCGATGGACCAGGAAATATTCTTAGTTGGAGTCAGCAAAAATCCGAAACTAATCTGCCAGTGCTAGGCATACCATTGAAAATGCTCACTAACAGCCGAACGAAATCTTCCAAATTGAAAAATTCCTCGGTTCGGTAATCTCTCATGTCGGGGTCTATTTTTAATGCAACATGCCAATAATTTACAGGGGCGGCGAAAAATGGAAACAACTGGGTACTTAGAACCAAGGCTCCGACTGAGACACAGACTGAGATGACATCGTTTGAAAGATGACATGTCTGTTTTTCTTTCAACACGAGGGAAAAAAGCAAAAATTATTCCCCTCAGAGGTATATTTATCGAACCGTTTTCGACGACTCTATGTTACAACGTTTACCAGCAGGGTCATCCATAAATCACGACTGCAGCAATGAGGCGCATGGGGATACTTTTGAAATCAATGAAATGGTGTTCCATGATAAGTTATCCGAACTATCCCAGCAGAATACAGTGCAATTATTTTACCGTTAATGGCAATAGGCCATTATGGCAGAAAGTACAATCTTATGAAACACTGTAAGAAAGCCATGCATATGCACAATTTAAAGTTGTACTATGACCAGATTAGGGTAACTTATTTGGGAGCTAGCAAGAGGTCAGTTTGATTCAACAGAGCCATTCCCGGTGTTGTGGTAAACATTTTAAACACACGTTTCACATGTTAACAGATGGCCATTTTTATGTAGTAAGGTGTTTCATAAGATGGTGCTTTCGCCATAAAAGTGCATTCCAGGATGGTACTTTTTGCTGTTAATAGCAAACTAATTGCACTTTAATGGTTCATGTAAATGTTTTGCTGCGATCAAGAGATGCAAAGGTGAGGATATAGGCTTTATGATAATCGGACAAAGGGATAAAGATGGTAGCAGACGTCTTTCATGGAAGGCCCTGATTTCTAATCAATGGATGGTAACACCCCCGCAGTCTTAAGAAGATGGTCTTTTTTCAGAAGAAGGGACCCGGTTTTATTTTCGTCTCCCATTGACTCATCCATCCATCCCTCGTCAATCTTCTTCCGTCACCCTGCAGGGTATCCATCCCTACCCCTACCCTACTCGAGTCCCCGATCCATTTGTTTTCCTTTCAAATGACAATTTCACATCTTTCAATGTTTTCCTTTTGCGAGATCAAAAAATATCTTCGAGCGCTATTTTTCATGATTTTTTTCTTCCGTTTCCAAGTGCTCTTCAATTTGGCAACACATAAAAATGCACAACTATACTGTTACATCAATAGTTCTGGGGAAGGAGAAGGAGAGGAAGATATATGTTGCCAAGATACAGCAGGGCATGCAAAGTCATATTCATATTTCACATTTTCTGAAATTAAAACTGCTGGTCCATCTCAATTTCCACGCCAGGAAGTACATCTGCAATGTACCAACATGTAAAGACGTCAAATTTACTACAATGTAACATGCAGCTGTACCTGCAATTTCAAAGATTTTGCTGAAATTGTTTCTCAGGTAATGTTGAGAAGGTTTCCAAAATCTTCGAACCCCAAAATATAGAAACGGGTATCGATTTCTCCATGGAATAAATGCCAATAACGAGCACATGTTATATGAGTTACTCTTATATCAACATATGCTATGATGGGAATGGATTTAATCACCTTAAGAAAAAATTTAACATGAATATGAGCATCCAGAGCGACTTTTATACCAAGGAATATTCGATGAAATATTTATATAATTTTAACAGAAACGAAAAACAAGAAGAAACACCTGTTTTGTTCCCAAACCAAATTCGCCTCTATAAATAATGAATATGAATAAAACACAACCACGAAAAATCAAGGGAAACCTTGCTCACATGGCAAGACCATGGGCTACATGTGCATAATGCAGAAAAATAGAAAAAAAAAATGTGAATAGTGAATTTAGCTTTCATGGTTTTGAACAAAAATACTAAAGATTAGTAGCATGAACGTTATGTTTTCCGGAATATATTATTAGTAACGAAGAATATACCTGGGACAAATTGTACAATATTATTACTAATGTTAATACCAGCAATAACAATAAATAAAAAACAAACAGATTACAAATTGTACAACCTTGAAGATCTTAAGAAATTGTCACCAGCACAGAATATAAGTGAAACATTCCAGGTTTCAATTCAAATTCTCTGCGTTTTTCACGTTTCCTATCATACATTACATGTACATGTAAATCCCCATGAAGACAAGACATAATCGATGCTGATTGCTGTAGCAGAAAACGCATTGTGCTCACGTGCTTTATAAGAAAACAAATAAAAACTGAAGCTTTAGTCACGCAGGCTTACTTTAAAACCGCTAATTTTCTCATAAATTCTCTCAAAAACGTCCACCACGTGGTCACTATATGGTCAAGCCCGAGTGCAGTGGATGGTGGGCAGACAAAAGGCCAGGCAGAGGCTCAACATTCTTGACCACAAATAAAGGGTTAAGAGGTGGGATGGGTCAAGGCACTGGCGAGCAATTTCAAACAGTGAAAATGCTGAGCCACGCCTAAACGTTGGTCCGATTAACAAGATTAAAATATTTGAATATTCCGACAGCCATTGCAATTGCAAATAAATTTGAAAACAAATTATGGAGGTTCGGCTTTTTGAGCACTTCGCATACAAATGCACTTTCGCTGGCAGAGACTCGTTTCCCCGGTGCAGAAAAATGGCAAACTGAAAATCGTTTCGCATGACATATGCAGATAGTGAAATACTTAGGCGTAAAAGCCTTTTAAAACTATGATTTACTCGCCTAAGCGTCTTAAGAGTGCCTCCTGGAGAGATAGCGTCTGTGGGTGGGAAGTCTGGCTAGTGTCGCGCTTCATAATAATAACGAATTTACAAATCCATTTTTCCGAGAAAGCATATGTAAGATAAATTCAAAATTAACATCAATCAAAGGCAAGGGGGTTTCGCATAAAAAGTCGTTGTTCAGCTTGGAAATCCTCATCTCATAAGCGAGGTTCCATGTAAGGCAAATGGAATTCATAATTCACCATGGAATTCATAATGGACGTTATCAAACAAACCAATTTCTACCAATTCCAACCGTGCAGATTAAGCCATGGCTTTTGAACCTTAACCTCTTGTCTAAGCACTTGTAGAATTTTTCTACCCAATTCCTGTTTGACTTGTTCTAAAACATGGATCTGTAATGTATATGTATTTTATAATGCATGTTATGATGATCAGCACAAACAAGCTTAGTAAGAGCTTCGTGCTGCAACCTTTTAATATTTCAAAATAAATTAATTAGTTGCCCCTACTTGGAACTGCTATGCTCGAGTTGAAGGATCCGGTTTTTTCTAATCATGCTGGATTTGAGTTACGTTAATCCATGTCATGTACGTAATCCTGTTTGTGCCTACACATGTATATGTACCTTGACTTTATCAGGGACGCCATGGCATCACATCTGTGGGTGTATTAAATTGAATAATAGTTGATTCGAGGTACCTTAACCAAGCATAACTGCAAATGGCATGTAAACAGTTCAAAAAGGCTGAACAGTGCATCCGTGCTGCCTTATGATCGAAGCAGAGGATACTTGATGTTTTCCGACATGTCATTACCAGGTAACGGATTAATCCAATTCATGTAACGTGCATGCAGCCTGGTAACATTGTACGAATGGCGTTATTAAATTATTCCAATTATTTCAATAAAATTATCCCATGTTATTTACATTTTTTCGTCCATTTATAAATGGACAAGGAATCGAATCCTTTTGCATTAAGCACATGAACATTAAAATCTAAATGTAGACTCAATTTCGTCTACACAAGAGCACTGGCACCAAAATTCATGTCAGTAACAATCTAAAATGACAAGTCACAAGACTAGGGTATCATGAAGCTATGTAGGACGTCATCAGCGTCATAACACAAATGTCAACTAGTTTTTGGAATTGCCTGCAATAGTGCTTGGCCTTTGAAAGCTGGTTATATGTCACATTAAATCGATCCACTAGGGGATTTAGCAAATGCCATTCGAGCTGGTGCCCTATCACGAGTGCAAATAAGCCGTCTGTTCAATTTTTTTTCGTGCGTTACATACGCTTTAAAACTCCTCAAAAGCATGAATTAATTCCATGCTCACATTCAACGACATTTCATGCACTTAAAGCTCCAAAACTAGTCTGGCGAGACAAATCCGCACTAACGAGGATGAAGGGTTTTATCATCGAGTTGGCAAAAGATCGAGACTATATTTGAAAGATGTATGGATTTCGAGGGCCATAGATTGTAACGCTATCCTGCGTGCATTAGGAAAAAAAGATGAACGATTATTTGACGTCTGAAAAATCATGCTCGAGCTTAAGCATCATTCATAACCGGGGGACCATGTTCAACAACAGAAGAATCACGACAACACCCTAAGCAAAAAAAAAAAAAAATATCCGGATGTTACGAAGTATTAGACCAATGATCAAATCTTTTAAGCCAGCAAAACTAAAAATTGTAAATTATCAAAAATGACCGTACATCTATTAGAAACCAACACGAAAACGACAGAAATAACGTAAATAAAAAATCTCACAAATTTCCACTTGCACATGCACATGCACATTTGCAAACATCATGCATAAACATCACGTTCATAAGTTGTAAATAAAGTTGTATGTACTGCAGATTATGATCATGCTTCAAATGTGCAGAAAAGTTAACTCAACACTATACTTTGTCTTCTGTGTCTGAACCATACTAAAAATGCAATTTATTTGGCTACCCAACCCCAGGCAATCACTGCTAGCCTAGGAGTCGTTAAGAAAGCCCACCACGTCATAGTGTCTTTGGCGAAACAGGACAACTACATTCTAAACCAAATAATGTATGGTTGAGCAAGTTCCCAGATTGAAGTCCTTATAGCGACATACTTATATTTCTTGACAGAAAAAGCCTGTAATGCATGCCAACTTCGTTTGTCCCTGTTTGTCTTCATGCACACGAACCACCATAATTGGAGTCAACTGAGCATTCCTCGTGGCATATGTGAACTTTCAACACTATTTCGCCCAGTCTGCCTCATTTGCATAATATGGCGATAAGCCCGCGTGAGCAGCAGCAGCGATTATAGGGGGCGCCAGGATGATTTATCCCGCCATCTGGCGGCGCTAACGAACGCCCGTACAAATAATTACAACGCTCGTAAATAAGCTAATTTGCCAGCACCCTAATTTCAGTGCCCCGGCCGCCATCTTGGATTTTTTTTTCTGGGCCAAAACGATGGCGGGATTAGGCGAGTTTCCCCAAGTATATTAACGTGTTCGGTAAATAGATGTTTAGGGATTATCCTCGTCCGAAACGTGGAACCTTTTATCAATTCTTTTCTTCTCGGGGCATTTAAACATTCTGCCATTGTGGTGTTCGTGTGTCGCTCCATGTTTTGGGCTGGGGGAGAAAACAGGTTTCAGCTTTTGTGTTCGTTCGTGAGGGGGAGCCAGGCTCTCATTTATAATAAGTTTTGTTTCACTTAGGTGTCTCACTCTTATCTCCGTGGCAAAAAAAGGCTAATTTTTTAATGCTTTCTTCCACGTCTAGCATTTCTTTTGTTACGAGCAGCAGTGCAGCCGTTGCGTGGCGCCCCCACTGATCCAAGATGGCCGCCGCGGGCCTGAAAAATGGCGGCCGAAGACGAAAATTTACGGCGCATTAGCAACGCCATTAATCCCGGCAGTAAATTTCGTCCAAAAACAACTTTCTCGCCGATTTGGTGGCCCCGACATCCCCAGGGGGCGCAGTGGCACTCGTATTTGCACGTCCGGATGACAACAAACAAACAAGCTTGAAAAACGAAATAAGATTATGCAAATCCGCAGCTTAGAGCGTAAGCCATCGCCTAGATTAATGGGTTAGGAGAAGCAGTGCGTGCTGTTGGCGCAACACATTCGCTACGAAGATAGGGAGATTGGTAAAAAAAAGGATTATCGTCCAAGGAAAGAAGAAACTGGGGGATTCGAATAGACCAATAGGATGCACGAGCCATTTTGTGATTAATCTTGCCAGGCAATTTCAGCCTTCATATGCATCGTGGGTGTGGCTGGAGCACCTAATCTATAAGCTGAATCGCTCTTGATTGGTTGTAGCTCAGTTTCTTCTTTCCTTGGATGGATTATAAAAGACCAAGTTGGGATATACATGTAGAGGCCATTGGCTGGAGCAAGCTGGACCCCATTCCAATTACCAGACTGCTGTTGCTGTTCATTTTTCTCTCATTCCAGAGTTTTCGATCCAGAGATAATGTTTGTCGATGAAACGTCCAAATTGCTGTTACTCGTCGCAGAATTCAATTTGCGTCATATGCAGAAATAATCCTGATGGATTGTTCGCCAAGTTTGGGGGGAAATCCATTATTCCCTACCACATGGCATAACTGGCATGCAGGAAGCTTAATGGAAGCTTTGAAACATTCCCATTACAGCCCTGAGCAAAACGAAATTGTTGTAACATGTATCACTTGTTCACTATAATAATAGCAATGTTCTTCTAGGTTCAGGGTCCCACCACATATATTGTATTCGATTTTATGATTATCATGGTTAAAAAATAATTTCGATCCTACGATATAAAATGTACAGGTATAGCATGTCTCCAAATTGAGACAATGTGACCCTACATGTATAACGTGCTTAGTCTATTGCATTACTTCATTATCAAGAAACCACCAAAAAGTACATTAGTTTGTGTTAGGTTCAGTCTCAGAACATGGAAACATTGATTTATGTGGAGAGTGTACACTGTAGACATATTATTCTGAGGAGTCACCTTTTTCCAATGTGGAAGATATGTGCTATACTAATGTTCACTGTACATTACAACATGACCATTTATTTGCACGTTAATTTGTTTAGATGCTTGGTGAGAATAGGTTAGACGTGGCTTGGACAAAATAACATGCAGATTCTCGAATCAAGTTAACTCAAGACGAAGTATTTCAAACAGGTTCACAAGCACGCTGAATAGTCCTCTGGGACAACTCAACTGTCATGTACTGAGTTTCAATAAGGTTGCAAATTTGGTGCAATTTTGTTTACTAAATGATATTAAAAACGATCCCTGCATTACTTAAAAACACTACACAATAAATACCAAGATAAAATAACGCATCGATTTTCATTAAAACAAAATACGAGCAGAAATATCCCATTTTCAACGTTTCAGGCTTCCACAAAAATTAACTTAAAAGTTATGGTTCCAAAGGTGCCAGAAATCACTGCTTCCAATGAAACATCGGAAAAAAACCTGGTATTTATTTACGCCGTGCCCAACCTCTAGAATACCGAATTCAGTGATAAATTGATGGAAGAGGTGTATTTTCTGGAGTTTAAGTCGCGTTCGTGCATAAGGAGGGCATATTTCAAAGAAAGGCCTAGTGGGCCAAAGTGGCATACAGCTCATAACCCACTCACGCAATTTTTCCGAGATATTTAAAATATTTCCCCGCCTGCGGAGACGGGCATTCATTCGGATTAATTCCCCCAAAACGAGTTAAACCTCCCTGGAAATTAAAAAAAAAACGAGAATGAAAAATTAGGATGTTCAATTATCTAAAAAACAGGACTTAAACCCTGGCATTGGAGGTGTATAATCAGAGGTTGTTTCTGCGCTGTCAGGTGCTAGACGTCCCATAAGTCTTCATTTTTATTTCGTATATCCAAGACCGAATTTCGCTATAATTCCCACGACTTTTACGTATTCAGGGTTACCAAAAAGGCGTGTTCCATTGGAGCCGATTACTGTGCGAAATCGTTGTTTAGAAAAACTTAGTTGCAAGGATTACATTTTGGATTTTTATTTCATGTTTAAATTTCATGAACATGTTGCTCCGTGTGAACCAAATACGTTAAACAGACATTTGAAAAGAGTCGTATTTAAATAAAAAAAAATTGGTTACTTGCAACTACAGTAACACGTCTTCATTTTTTTTATAATGAGTGAAGGACTTTATGGTCACCCTGTATAGTGGTGATTTATTTATCCTGCATTAGGTAAAATGATCTTTCTGATAACAAGTTTTGGATAAAGCGGTTCTGATGCATTCATATGCGTGGGACCACTTAAATGAAGTTCAACTCGAACTTTGAAAATTATGACAATTCTAAAATGAACTAGGGGGTATTGGGGCGTAATTCGAAGCGCGGCGTTGAAAATTTGAAACAAAACAATTGGAAAAAACTTATAAAATGAGGAAAACCCTTAAAAAAGTTAATTAAGAATTAACTACAATTCTTACAATTCGTATACAATCTTCTACAATTCTACAGTTCGTAATTTTTTTTAATGAGGAATGGACTTTTATGGTCACCATGTGTAATGGATATTTTACCTGCATTGGGTAAAATGGACTTTCTGATATAAGGTTTTGAGTAAAAAATACGTTCTGCTAAGAGGTTTCTGGGCAACGAGGAAAAACTTTGGAAATCACCGCATTGCATATGCATGGGACCACTTAAACGAACCTCATTGAAATTTTGAAGATTCTGGCAATTTAAAAATGAATATGGGGTGGTAAAGGACGAGTATACGAGTTCGATCCACAGCGTTGAAAATTTGGGACACAAAAATTTAAAAACTGATTAAAATGATATATAAAAAAAAAAAAAAAAAAAAATTAAAAAAAAAACTTGGAAGCAGCCTAGTGGTCATCTTCCTAACTAACGAGTTGCAAGAATGTTTTAGTGGTAAACGCCCGCTGCGTGCGAAAGCATTGTTGCAAAACGAGAGGAGGAGGAGGACATATATATTACGGCCGAGATTTAAAATATACTTAATTATGCCGTAAGTTTTCTTATAATGAGTAAAGCAGCCAAAGCAGAAAAAAAGCAGGCAGCCAGCATGGGCTGAGCGAAATATATGGGGAAGGTCGTCGGATTAAGCTGTAGCAGAGGATGGAACATGACAGCTACGTGGCGATTCATTTCGGGCCCCCGCTGCCTACAACTAGCATTTGACCAAAGGGGCCACTGACTTCCAATGACCAGAAATTACCTCTAAACTGTTGTACACGAGTCAGCATTATTATCAGGAGATGCTGCTATCAGCAGTTTGACTCATTGGATTGAAATATATTTCAACATTGCAATTTGGCTTTTCCCTTTTCTTCAAGAAAAAAACATCTTCCATGACATTCAACGTCAAACATCGCTAATCTCAAGGATCTCCCTGTCCAAATATCGATGGTTTAAAGGGCGTATATTTTATGCCCAGGTTTGGGCCAACTGAGTTATGACGTGGTTCTTAATCACACGAGGCATAACGACTGCGTACATAAGTACAAACCTTGACAGAAGATGATCATAATTCCAATAGCATTGTATAATCACTGGTTGACGCGAAATCTTCATGCACACATGCACATGTATATTGGCACTGTAATACTATCGTAACCTATAGACTCAACTGTTCGATGCAGACAATTGAAAATACTGCTGTATGTCAGTAGTATATACAAAGTCATTTCTGGCCCACTTCCATTCCCATGAATCTGCACTCCCATATGGAAAAAAATAGTCTGACAATATATTAGAAATGTATTGGGGTATAGCGTGTATATATTTGCAATATATT